>CALSCE010010630.1:1751355-1770707 GCA_943593645.1 Bovichtus variegatus
GGAGTTGTTGCCCCCGCGACCCGACCCCGGATAAGCGGTTGAAGATGAATGGATGGATGGAGATAACAAGGGTTTACTGTCTGTCGCATCGCACAAGATACCAGGCTTCAATATTAGATCATTGGTAAAATGAAACCCCCATGGAACATCAGTCAAGCTTTATTGTTTACTGCAATACAAATCTGGTGAATCTAGCTCAAGAGGTGTTGAATGTGAACCTTTAATATTGAACTATTTACACCTCCGTGGTTTTAGCATTCAGCCTATGTGTTTGCACGCTGCCATTTGGAAGGCTGTCGAACCCTCTGCAAAAATGTGGATGGTGTTCCAATCTGTTTGGGGCGCAGTACCTGTTTCTATCTGAAAAAAAGTATTTGCATTTGTTTACATCTGTACTGTCTAATGAACATGTAAAGTATTCCAGTGATCACATGTGGATAACGTGCCTGACATATACAGCTGCATCTGATCCTCTTGACTCTGTGACTATGCATTTTCTCCTCTGAAGTTGCAGGAGGACGGTTGTCATACAGCAAAATAATTTGCCCTCAGTAACCCTTTATCTTTAAGGGTGGAGGTATTTCTAGAATTGTGGTGTTTCCTGGTTCAAATGAAAGAGCAGACAGAGGAGGTAGGGAGGAGGTGACAAGATAACTATATTGCATTAGTTACAAATGTAGAGTCTACAAAATTACCTTTCAATCGAAAATTCCATGTCAAAACCCCACATTTTCTGTTCCCTGTGAGAGAGTGGAATCAGTAGTGTAATGTGTGCACGAGGGACAGTAAACCTGCAGATACTCAACATTGCATCTCTCTGTGGGTTGTGAAAATTACATGTTTTTAAAAAACTCTCAGAATGCGAGTAGAAAGGATCAAGCTGAAAACAAAGCTTTCGAGATTCAGTATTTCAACTGTGCGCATCAATGTTTTCATTTTTTTTCTACCTGCTCGATCATTCTTGCAGGGTTGCAGGGGACTGGATGCCATCCCAGCACACATGAGGCAGAAGGCAGGGAAACATCCTGGATTAGTCTCGTGACCATTACAGGGTTGCTGTCGACTAATTTTTTTTCGTCGATAGAACAACAATTTAATTGAAGCGTGGCAGACCATCCTTAATTAACACCTACTTACTGTTCTTAGCATGAATTTTCACAGATTTGCTGCTTCCACATTCCCCCCCTTCACGCTGTGACCAATTAGGCAGTCTGGTTTGTGCAAAAAAGGATTTTCAACCCGAGGCTGAATTCTCTAATCAAGAGACAAGTGCAAAGAAGAACCTCACAGTGATGCATTCACTAATTATTGAAGTGTATTCGGTTGGTGGTTTGGACTCAAATAGAATGTGCACTTTTTTTTTGGCTTTAGCATGCAGGAAAAATTAATTTGTCGTATCATCAAATCGGTGATGTACTATATCTGTATATATGTCTGTGTTTGTTGGACTGAAGCCAAAGCATAATGGCATTCTGTGAAACTGAATATGAAACTGAATCCAAATAAAACAACACTGGAAAAATGCTTGAGTGTGAAACGGTTTTGTCAAGTAATCACTAAGATCTGACTTTTATACAATTGTTTTACCAAGTAACTAAAGAATGATATGGTACAAATGTAAATATTCTGTAAAATGGAGGAACTCTGGCTGGTCCCGGGGGCCACATTTAAACTCCAACATCACAAACTGAGTTTATTAGTAGATCGTTTATTCATCCTGCCATTAGGTTTAGTTCATTTTAATTAATGATTTTTTTACTATCACTTTATTGGGTTTTTGCAGCCTCACTGTGAAGAAATGACCTTCCTCATAGAGGGTGAGCCAAGACATATTTCCCCAAAGCGATAATCACATTAGAGTTAGGTGCTGATGATTTATTTTTTACAGTATACATTAAGCTCGGGACTTTGGTTTTCCAGTAACAATTCAGTCTTGTTTTATGGAACAAGCTTCATATGCAGGGAGTTTGCAGTAATTGGAACAAGATTCAAATGAAAGCTCGAGGCCACGAGAGCATTTCGGCTGATCGAAAACCCATGAATGCAAAATACACAGATGCACTCTGAGGCTTGGCCCACTGATTGAGTTTATGTTTGGCCCTATGCTTGGCCTCTTGTGCAGCGCCATTTTTGCTCTCAACAATACTGAAGACATGGTCCCCTTTGAAGCTCTTACAGTATCTCCTTAGATATCAAGGGGTTCCACTAAACAGAGCAAGTACGGGCCTACTTCCACAGTTAATTTCAAGCAGTCCTTTATTGCATATTGCTACAAACATAAGTGCTTTTGTTTCAGAGGATCAAGCTTTCTCTTTCAGATGTCAACGCCCTTTAGGAATACATGTAACACCCCACCAGTAGGAGAAAAAATGGTGAGGGATACCAACAAACTTCAGTCAGTATGTAAACATGTCCACAGGTCACTCAGTAGTAACTCTGTTGTTACTTCTGATAACACTTTGTGAAACTGATTTTTTGGCTCCCATTAAAAGCTAGATTTGAGAAATATAAGTGGAAACTCTCCTCACATAACTCCAGTGTCTAGACATAGGATGAGTCATACACTTGCAAGTCTTTGTAATACATGTATACAATTGATGCATGGTGTTGCTTTTGGAAATCTATACAAGTTCAAGATCTCAGGAATAAAATTAGAATATTTGATTGTTCTCTATAGCTCAGCCCTAAGGCATGCACTGGGTTGGGTTTAGGGTATCAGAGGTTCCTTTTAGGGATACACATATTTTAAAGATATTGTTATGAAGCACTCATACATGTTTGTTGCATATGTTAGTGACTAAACTCAGTCAGTTACAAACAACAATAATACATTTGATCCCAGATGGATCCTACCCTACAGAACTGAGAAACACATATTTTTAAAGGGAAAACACGCCCATTTTACACATTAAAGTCTGTTTGCAGGTATTCAGGAGTTGTATACAACCATTTATGGCTCCAGAAAAATAAAAAACTTGATACATCAAATTGTCCATACTGGCCATGCTGTAGTATGCAGCATTGCTTCATCAATGCTATGTTGCTTTGCCTTCTGTCTTTCCTTTTTTTTTTTTTTTTTTATTTATTAATTTTTGTCTAGAAGTATTAAAAATGTGTCGGGTAATATTGTAATGCTAAAAACTAAAAAATAGTGGTACCAGGATGTGATAAGGAAAAAGAATGTATGGAATATAAAAGAACAATATCTCTAGTTCTATCTATTTTGATCCTTTTTTTTCCTTTTTTGATCCAGTAAGAAACACTTCACAATAATGTGATTACCTCTTTCAGTTATGATAGCTATAATTTAATTTCAGTAATTATATTACAGTCACTAATAGCAGTAACATCCCATTCAATTAAAGTAGTTGGATGGGGGGGGGGGCATCAGGTTTGTCAGACCGACATTCTTGTCCTATTCTACATTGTTGAATCCTCTGGTTTTGTTCAGAGTTGGCGACTATTGGAACCAGCGGCTCCACTGTGAGGAAGGTATTATTCATTACGTAAAGTAATGCATCATTGTTTAGGATGCAGGATGAGTTGCTTCTGATATTTCTTATTATTAACTGGGCTTTGGAAAGCCCTGCTTTGTACTCATGTGGAAAAAAATCCCTGGTGATTGCTCAAATCCGTATTTATACAACCTGCATCTCCTCAAGTATCTCTCCTCTATCCTCTAATCCCTTTATCTCAGAGATAGTACTTACTACAGTGACAGGTGAGATAGCCTCCAGATTCACTAGATAACATTTGCAGAGTTTTCTTTTTTTCTCTGGAGATGATAACATTAACAAAGTTTTCCCCTTAGTTGGTGAAGTGAGAGTTACATCGAACCCCCTGGAGAGGATTATCTCCTTCTCAATACAGTATTTATCTTTGAACTAAACCAGGAGCCTAACAGACACACACATGCATGAATATCCTTGAACAGGTGCACAAACACACATATACACACACACACACACACACACACACCTGGCAGCAAAACTCTCTCTCAAACTTCAAAGCACGCACATAAACACCAGCCTGCATACGTATACCCGATTTATTGGCTATGGAAAAGGCCTGTTTTTGGCTCAGCCAGGGGTATTGTGGCAAGGACGCTAAGGTATTAAGAGGTGGCCAAAGGGTTAATATTGGAGGCTGAATGAGGCAATCTGTAGCTTTTACATATCGCTGAGGAGAAGAGAACGACTTGGCACCATTTCACGGGTCACTACATCTGCAGAAATTAGATTGGAAGCAGAATTCTGAGCACTGTGGAATATCAAGGTGTGTGTGTGTGTGTGTGTGTGTGTGTGTGTGTGTGTGTGTGCGTGTGTGTGTGCAAGTCTAAAAGCCAGCTCAGCAGGGAACAATGTCTACAAAAAGCAGCAAGAGACTCAATCATCAGTAACAACATAAGCACTTCAATTTATCCATTGAAATTCAGAAAAATCAGCGTTGAATCAAAATCAAAGTGCTTGAAAAATGTGTTTTTCTTTGTGCCTCTTCTTTGACTTTTGATTGTCACAATTAAAGGTTAATTACATTTATCTTGTAAGTAGTGTGGGGGGGGGGTATCCACTGTTGGACAGATAGGGTGAAGCTAATGCTTTTCCACATGTAACAATGTCCATGTTAATTTTATAACAGAGTTACTAACTGGCGACAGATTTGCTGGGATTCCACCAGCAACTGTGGCTGCACGGCTGCTCTGTTAGAGTTTTTTTAGAGGAGAGATGCTTCTGGAACGCGATACATCGTGTCTGGTAGAATCACAAGTCTAGAGCTCCAGCTGTCGCTGCGCAGAAATCAAGAGTTACTTTTGCACAATGAGTGGTTAGCGAAGAACAGCAAACTAGCATATAGTCTACAAAAAAAACTAAACTTTCCTCTTAGGTTATTTAGGGTTGACTCACACATAGCCAGACTTCTGACTCATCAACCCACAGAGGTCTGGTAAAACTTCTGCAAAAAAGGCTGGAAATCCTGAGGCAGCTACTCATTAAGGTGTGTTTTGAAAACCTGTGGAAAAGCCTGATTAGCCGGTTTCCTTCTTGCCGTACAAACAAGTTCAGTAAGGTTCAATTTCAGCAGTTTACAGTGACAGCTCAATGTGGTTCAGTTCTTGGCCAACTGCCCTTTGTTGCTGACTTATTCAGTCATCTGGAAGGAGCTCGGACAACCAGTGTTGTTTTGTATTAGAAGGAACCAGTTGAGAGGATTTGGACATCTGATCAGGACACCTCTCTTTGGAAATTTTTAGGGCATGTCCAATTGATATAGCTAGGGAAGAAGCACTGTGACCCAGATGCCAATAGGAGAAAATTGATAAATGGATCATATCTGTGGTTTTGTGAAAATGTTTTGCTTTTAATTACCACTAATCCTTACAACGTTGCAGCTATTAACAGGCAAACACAATTGCTTTATGCTTTAGGTTGCTAACAACAAGGAAGGATGCAGGCCTTATCGGAACTCCGGAACTGCGAGTTTGACTAGCCTTCCACTGCCACGCTTCTCATTTTCCCAAGGCGTCGCACACTTCATTACCTCAACTGCATTTCAGTTAACAAATAGACACAAACCAAACCAAAATAGTTCAGGGATAAGAGTCATCATTCATTGTCCATCACAATTACAACAAGGAGTTGCTCCTTACAAAAGCATTCTTTCATGTGTCCCTACCTCTTCTTGAGGATTTGAGCAGCAAGCGTGAAGATGTTGGAAGCACTTGGAAGTTGCTCTAGATTTTAATTCCAAAAACCCCAAAAAATCATCTCACAAAAGTGTGACAATATAGGTCCTTGTGTCCTCCATCTGGATTCTGAAGGTTAATTGGCTTGTGATGCTTCACTGGTCGGCCATTTCAGACAGGATTTGGGACACTAATGTTAGCAACGCAGAGTGATTCTATTAAAAAAATTCAATTCAAATCTGCTGCATAAAAAACACAATATGGGAGAACATCAACAGTGACAGAAGGGCAGATGATGGATTTTGATTGGAAGCTGGGCTGAAAATGACAAGCTCGTAGATGGTAAAAACACTCACACAAGCCAGATGCTTCCTCCTTTACAACCATTCAATTTGGTCAATGAAAAGATTTCTCACTACTGAAATCATAATCATTGATTCTCATTTTTGTCCAGGCTCCAAGTTTGAGAGATCAAGATTTCAAAGAAAAAGACCAAGGCTTAAACACTCAGTGAAACATAACTATTGGTAATATTTGATTAATTTCTGGGCCAATTCTGTTATTTGGTGGTGTATTTTTCTCATTCTCAGGCCCAACCATAATTTATATGATGCCATGTTAAGCTATTTCCAGGAGAAGCACAAATATAGTTCAATTGTACAACATTTTCTGCTTGGGTGTCAGTCCGTCAAATGAAACACCTGAATACTTTTTTCCTAACCAACATTCATCAATTAAACAGGGTGATACAGGCGTTCTATTGATTGTAGAAGAGGCATAGTTAACAATTGTTTTCCACTGACAGTGGCCTAATTCTATAGAGCTTTTCAGCCTTGTTTTTCGCTCTGAACACAGCAAAAAGGAGAGTGAATATTGAATTTAAATTCATCAGGTGGCCAGTAACACCACTCCAAACAACATCAGCATTCAATTCACACTTTATTTCTGATGACCTGATGAACGTAAGTCCAATGTCCACTCACCCTTAAAGGTCCAGTGTGTAGGATTAAGTGGTATCCATCAGTGAGGTTGTAGTTTGCAATCAACTGAATACTGCTCACCTTCCCTTTTCTAAGCATGTAGAGAACCCTCGGTGGCCTTCAGGTAACGTTAAAGTGTGAAAAGCCCTCTCTAGAGCCAGAGCTTGGTTTGTCTAATCTGAGCTACGGTAGAAACATGGCGGTGCAAACAGAGGTCTCCCTGAAGAGGACCTGCTCCTTATCTAGATACATATGAAGGGCTCATTATAAGTTAATGAAAACACAAGACTTCATTTCACTAATGAAATCATAGTTAGTAATTTTATATTCCATTTCTACTAATAATTCCTCCTAAATAGTATACACTTCAAAGAGACAATGATATGTCCAGCTATCTTGTTGTACAAATGTTGTCAACAAAGTAACTAAAATGGCTGCCCTGACAAAAAACTAGTCACAGACAGTATACCGTAATGACTCTCCTTTTTGTCCCAGCATAATACCACAGTGTGAAAATGATCCAAACTGTGACATGAGTGCAACTCTATTAAAACTGAATATGTGCCAGAGTTGCTTTTTTCAATGGAAGAGTGAAATTCAAGGGAAATTGCTTCCTGTTTTGAAGAAGACTGCATTTTCAATGATTCTCTTCATTTCTTTATTGAGGCTTTCTGTAATGCATAATGGCATGCAAATACCGAGAGGTTGAATCAGACAACCACACAGCTGTCGTAACAAGTGTTGCTTAAAATTGTTACTTCCCCTTCGAACGCTGTTACACACATGCTCTTATCACCATCTTGTCTCAATGCAAGCAGTGACACAGCATCAGCTGGGAATTTGTTGAAGAACACGACTGCCTTCAAGTTTTCACGTCATCTCAGTGTCTTTGCAGACACACATTCTTCTTATCTCTCACGATTGAATCTTATTAATCACCAATTAAAAAATGTGATTTTAACCTCAGACCTCCAAATGTCATGATCCTGGTTCTTAGTTTTTCTGTTCCTGTTTTACTTTGTAAAAAATGCTCACCTTGTGTCATGTCTTTGATTACTTACTTTTTTTGTGTGTTTTCCCGCCGTTTGTGATTTTGACAGAATGAAACAGACCATAAAATGGACCCAGCAGAGCTGTTGAGTATGAACTTTATGAGCTTTCATATTTCCTCATATGTGTTTATGGAGAGTGGAATCAAGCCTCTTTTAGGGAGGTCTAACAGGCTGCCCTTAGGATGGCACGCAGGAAAGTGGCTGATAAACAATGGCTAAGGATATTTTTGTCAGAGTGACTTAGACTTTTATTTTTTTTAAACTCCCCCGATTGCCAGCCTGATTCGCAGCCTGCCTCCCAGTCAGCTAGCCACCGGCCTGTTTGCATTCGGCATGGTAGCCACCACTCTATAAACCTTGGCTTCCTGACTGTGCAGCCCGTCAATCGTCCGGCTCCAGCCCCACACCCATTCCTGGGAACTCGCCTGAACCTGGGAGGTCAGGTTAAAGTCTTCGTCAGACTTCCAGGCTTCTGGGAAAGAAACCCAGCCGTTCCAGATGCCATCCTGTCAGCTTCAAGTCTGCTCCTTGGCCTAAGTCTCCGCTGCCTAGCAACCCTGAGTCTCCGCTACCGAGCAACCCGAGTCTCCGCTGCCCGACAACCCTGAGTCTCCGCTGCCCAGCTCTTCGGCCAACACCAAGCAAGTTCGAGTTCCTGCGTCGGCGGTCCGGCCGATGCCTGCTGAGCTGTGGCAGCCCCCAGTTCCTAAACCGTCCCCTGAGTTGCCCTGCTCTGCCTCTGCCCTGCCCCCAGACTGGCCACTTTGTCCCTGAATATTGTGTTTAGGCCTGTGTGGGGCAAAATACATGTAAAATATTTTTAAGTGGACATCTTTACTATCACACACACACACACACACACACACTTTTTCACTCGTCCTTTCACAAGTCTCTCTTCATAAACGGGCTCCTGAGCAATTAAGTAGATAGCTGTCTCCTGAGCATAAAGCCATTTATTATCATCCTCCTCATTCTCCCACATTTCTTCATCAAGCTCACAGTACCACCAGGGAACTCGAATGTATACTCATGCAAGCATGGACACACACACACACACACACACACACACACACACACACAAACACACACGCACACACACACTTTAACCCACATCACACAGGCATCAGCCTTCTGTTTGTGAGGGGGAGCTGAAATGACAACTTATTTGTGGGGATGGGGCCAAAAGGGACACAGAGATTATCTGACCGTCATGCCAAGGCAACGCAATCAGCTCTGTGGCTGGGCTCAAGCTGAAAGCATTGCTTTCCATTTTCATTTTCCTACAGTCACTCCCACTTTATAATGTTTTCATCATTACAGCAACAAGATAGATATCCTGATTAGAAATAAGCTATATCAATTATTTATTTGTAAGAATATTGTATTAGACTGTGTATTAGAAAATCATCTCTGTTTTCTGATCTGCTTCCATTTTTGCTTGTGGTTGATGCCATAATTTCAAACAACCCTTCCTCCATGTTTACCTGTTGTCTTGACACATTCAGGATAATACACATTTCCACAGCACTAATTGCATCAGTACCATAACAGAGCAATGTCCTACACAGCACTCTGCTGCTCTAAATCTCTCATCACAGAGGGAGAGTTATAATATTCTACTAAACTAGATCAGTAAATAACAAAACCAGCATACTTATTAATTCTACTTAGCCTTTATCATGGCACAAAAATTGGGGTTTGTAGTTCTTTGTGATTCTTAGGCTTGTTTCTTGCTTTGGACAGTAACGTTAGCTAGCGGTAGCCATGTTGCTAACAATATATGAAAAAGTAGAGCAAACTTCTTGTTTATATGAAAATCAACGGACTGAAAATATGTTATCAACGTCTGTGTTGTGCCGTTTGTTTGGAAATGAATGCAATGTGTGTTCTGCTGTTGGCAGCTCTGAGGAAAAAGGAAGGAGATCCGAGTGTAGCACCAACAATAATATCACTTGAAAACGCAAGGGGGGAAAGTTGCCATTTCTGCTTTAGCATTGATTGAAATAACAGCAAAAAGAATTGGAAATAGTATTTATGTCAAAAAAACAAACTCAGACACACACCTAGAAAAATATAAGTACTGCATGGTCCCTGCTGTAAAAGTATTCTATTCATCATTAGTTATAAATAAGCTTCTATTTTTACTGAACAAGTGTCAATTAAAGTGTACACTTCTAGCAGAGATGTTTCACAATATTAGCCTTTCAGCCAATCCAAGGACATACTTAACCCTCTTACCAGGTAGGCTTTCAATGTGAAACATCTTCAGTTTCACAGTAGAGGAGATTGAAACTTTTGAAAGACAGTTTTCTGTCATGACATGATGTTAAAAATAAATACAATATATGACACGCTTTTGTCTTTGTTAGCCTCTGGCCTTCATGTGCTCATGCTTGAGACTCAGGTATTATTATGGAAAGAATGTGTCCACTACACTTACAAAGTAGCACAAAGCTGAAAGAGTATGTTTGAATTAATTGACGGAATATTGACATTTTGTGCAGACTGGAGAAACTGTGTTTTGGAGAAATTGAAAAGTTTTCCATGCATTGTCCGAGCTCTCTTTTGATGACCTTTCAGTCCCGACAAAGGCAAACAAAAAACTAAAACAATGTCCTTTTTAAAAGGGTACATAATGTTGCAGCTTCTACACTGGCTTTCATGTTGTATTTTATCCACCCAGCACCTGTGACAGCACTCTCTTCATTGTGTGACCCCTGACCAGGACAATACACTGGGCTCTGCGACCTGTAATGGAATTATTCACCTATGATTGTACGAATCGGAATGACTCCATTCAGTTTCACAATCACCAGGTCGCAGGAATAAAGACGTTTAATCAGCAGACATTGTGTTGCTCTCTTTTGTCTGGCAAGTTTCTGCCAGGGAGGTGAATGATCCCAAAACTGGGGAAGAAATTTGTTTTTAAGTGTCACAGAAGAAAAACACAGGAAGGAGTGAAGTGTCATCCTTACATTTGATACCAATGACTGAAAGCCGAAGAATGTTAATGTGAACCGGATTTTCTTTCTTTAATTCTTCGGCTTTTAACACAACTTTTAGGCCATTTTAGTTTCCTGCCACATGCTGTAGCATTTAAATTCTTGACTCATAGGTGCAGCCTTAACTTTTGTGTAAAGTAAGATAGTAAAATGTTCGTAATGGCTCTCTGTTTTAAATCTTATGTCTTGTGTTTGTTTGATCCATCCATCCACCCTGACCTCCTCCAAACGCAGACTTCTGCTGAGTTTGAACTTATTTCTGTAATTAAAACGTAATCCAGGATGAAAAAAAAACGTTTTCCTTGAAACTGACAATGCAGTTTTCTTGTATGGGAACATTATTTTTTACGAGACCAAGCTGAAATTCCAGGTTTCATTTAGACATTCATGAAAGCCAGCATTGTTTTGTACTCACACTACGTACACAAAGCTGTAGTTATTGCTTTCTGCAATCTGTCCTTTTTATCACAATCCACAGATTGAATTTCAAATGATGCAATGCAAAGTTTACACGGAAACCCCTTTGAATTCCTTATTGTTCTTAATGAAATCATTCTCTTAACTCATCAGGAAGTCTTTTGTTCTGTCCCAACAAGCATTTAAGCAGCCTTCTACCTCTTCCTATTGAACAGTATTCATTTCCTTTCTCTATAAGGCTCCTTATGGCCTGACAAAGCCCAGGCGTGCCTGTTCCAACGGACCAGTTAGAGTCAGCGGGATACTTTAAACTGTGGTTTGTCTATAGCTGCTCTGTCAGCCTGTGTTTGGTCTTCGAGGCCCACGGTTCATGGCTGAGACGCCAAAGCCTGTCTTTAAGGTAAGGGCAGTGGTTAGCAGAGAGAATGCTTTGTGGGCCTGCTTTGTGTTGTGTCCCGGTGATAACGTGCTCCGACGCGCTAACACAATCCAGCTGCCACCACTACAAGGGAATACAGACACCGTCTCTGCTGCTGCCTTTCACTTTTCCTTTTTTTTCTCTCCATTTCTTTTATGTTGCGCCCTCTGTCTCAAAATACAGACAACCTGTTCCATGTGAAATGACCTTCAGGGCTGCCAGATTCGCTTTTTATAGCTTCAAAGATAACTTCACGTTCTCTGGTACTTTCCTAAATGTTTCCCGCTGCAAAGATTTACTACTCATGGGATCCTCTCTGCCTGCACAGCTGCACGTTTTAACTCAGGCAATGCCATACAGCGCATTTTGTCCAAAGTGGAGCATGTTGAAACTGCAAAGCACGTTGGGAGCCGCGGGGGGTAAAGCCCACAACCTTTGTGGACAGCTCCGCTCAACAGTGATACAGTGTTGGACAATGTTATGATCCAAAGAGGAAGAGAGTCTTAGTTCAGGAAGTCAATGGGCAGGCTGAACACAAACTGTGGCAAGATGACGTGTACTCTTTGTTTGTGTGCTTTTCTGCTCTGTCAGTATCTGAGGCCAACAAGGAGGAGAGCAGCAGCACAGTAATGAGAGCAACTCAGTTCCTCTTAATTATCCAATAAAGTCTGCTTTTTACCTCAGCGCGCCCACCCATCCAGTTCAAGAGCAATCACACACACACAAATACTCTCTCTCACACACACACATGCCTTATCCCTGCATCTTTTTGTCCCTGTTGCCACCTTTTTCTCTTTTTGCCTCTGTGCCTTGTGAGGTGTAAATGGTGGGTAATGGTGTGTGTCAGACCTATGTAACAGCCCATTAGGCACGTGGAGTGAGTTAATCTAATCTAACGTCTCTCTTCCCCACTTTTAAAAATCCCACCAGACATCTTTTGGCTCAGATTTAGAGGAGGGGGATGGGGGCGGAGGTTACTGTGGTGGTGGGGGTTCATCCTAAAAATCCAACAGCAATGTGTACCCGCCTTGACACCTTCCTCAGCCCAAACCATTTCCATATGTCCTGTGTGACTGGAGGAATTACCCCGCTCTGTAAGATGTTGGTGACTTACATCCTGTGCTGCGTCAGCATTGCTTTCTTTGCAGTGGGGAGGTGGATGGGGGGGGGCGGTTGCCATGACGACATGACGTGCAGCTCGTCGGGGTAATTGGAGAGTTTAAAAACGCTGCCTTTCCGCGGATGAATCATGCAACAGTGCCTGTTTGACTCTGATTTCTACGGACCTGCACACACACACAAACACACACACACACACACACACACACACACACACACACACACACATAGAACTTAGAATTCACTTGTCCACCCTACACTGTCTGTCTTCATGTGATGTGGTTGAATAGGCTGGAAATCAAACAGCAGGCCAATTCCAGGCAAGCCTTTGAGGGTTAAGTGCTTTCAGACGGCTGGATTCGATTTCATTACGACCGAGGTATATTTTTTAAGGGGGCCAAGTTCTGGACACACTGGTGCAGAGAAATGTCTTGGAATGTATTGCTAAAAAATAAAACGGTGTAATTATCTTTATTACAGAGAGTGAACTATTTGCTGATATTATGTGACAATTAAAAAACATGGAAGACTTCATCATAGTCATTTATTAACAAGAAGGGCAGACCTCCGCCACGTCAGTTTTCATAAGTGAAATATTGTGTGTGTACCTTGTGATAGGGATCTGCTCCACAATGTAATGGCTTCTTCCTCGGCCCATGCTACACCCTTCCACCAAGTTTCATGAAAATTGGGGGAGCAGTTTTTCCGTAATACTGCTAACAGACAGTAAAACAAACCGAACATCCTTGGCAAAGGTAATCAATTTATTTACTAAACACAATTGAGCCAAAACACCTTATTTCCATTTTTGTCTTCCAACATACAACAAATAAAAAAAAAAAACCTTTTTAAAAGGCATGACTGCCGTTCAAGGTTCATTCTGATTTATTGCAACTTGAGTCTTATTTTAATGGTTTGGGTCTATGTTTCTATTGGTTAAGTTAACACTGTAATTACCTGAGATGTGAGAAAGGTGTCATTCCTGCAACACAGTCCAACAAAGCAAGAAACAGCCAGTCCAACAGTTTAGCCAGATTGTCTAAAACACTTTATTTGGATGTACATAAAACTGAGATGCCATGTCGGTTGGTAGTTTGACTCTTCACACATTAGCTGGGGCACTGACACGATGTCACTTTGACGAAAGAAAGACACATTCAGAAATGATTTCGTAGACAGAGCAGAGGAGCTCTCCTCAAAGAGTGGGCACTCAACTACAGTAAGCACGCTAGGTGGAAGTTACAGTAAGAATCTTGACGTTTATTAATATAAGGAAGCTGATCAAACATATACTATTTATTCATATATATATATATATATATATTTGTTATTGTCAACTAATCCCATGAAAAGCCCAAAACCAACAAAGTGTTTGTCTCTCAGCACTTTATGAGTTCTCTGGCTCTGTGCCCCCAAGCCCATCGGTTCCTACTGAAGACACAAATCTTTAAAAGCAGCTCACAACAAGTTTCATTTTTGAAAAAGTCTCAGTCATTTTCTGAAACAGCTGGGCACTGTAGTTTTTAGCAAACGCTCCTTAAACAGGAGGAAATAGCACATTTGTTGGGGACCTTTTTCAGTGGCGGATTTATCCACATATGGTGCTCTTGTGAGTACTTTTGGAGTCAAACTAAACTTCAGTGTGTGTGTGTGTGTGTGTGTGTGCGTGCGTGCGTGCGTGCGTGCGTGCGTGCATGTGTGTTCATGTTAATGATGGTTAACAGTTAAAAGTAAAGTTGAAGTTTACCCAGGAAAATCCATGTTTCCTATTAGTTTTGGATCAGCGAGTCATCCACTAATCAGGAGATCGGGGGTTCGATCCCCGGGTCCTCCTTTCCGCATTTCTGGAAAAGATACCCCAAATAACTCCGGAAGACTGTGCCATCGGTGTGTGAGCGTGTGAATGAGCAGCTAAATTAGATGTCAATGAGCCTACGTCATCAGTGTGTGAATGTTGACATGCAGTGCAAAGTGCTACCAGCTTCACTATGTCACCTTTTATATACTTTTTATGAAGCTCTGACTCGATGTTACTTTTTAAAAAAAGAAAGACACAGGCATACATGGTTACAGAGCAAAGCAGAGCAGAGAGCAAAAATATAATAGCCAGGGAGCGTGAAAGGGGGAGAAAGAGAGGGAGGAGAAATTCACCTCTGCTCAGCATTTTATCCAGATGCTGTAGTTACACTGGAAAGGCTGCTGGTGCTGGATAATGTGTTTCAACTCAGTTTCATCTGCAACTTTCAGAGAATTCACTGTGTGTGTGTGTGTGTGTGTGTGTGTGTGTGTGTGTGTGTGTGTGTGTGTGTGTGTGTGTGTGTGTGTGTGCACAGTATCAGCACCAGTGTGTGTTTCAAGGTGTAAATGAATACATCCTCTGGGTGTGATTGTGAGGTGGAGGGAGCTGCAGGTTGAGCTCTGCTGTCACACCATCCGGCTGAAAGTATTTTCATAAACTACCTTGCCTACATACTGTCTCGCCAGTTATTATCTGAGCCGGCCAACTGCTTATTTTCTAGCTCAATTGCTTTGTGTGGGCGTATGCACAGCAAATGAGGTTAATACGATTCTCCACGCGATGATGTGGTGGCTCGGTACAATAGGTTGGCAGAACAATTTGTGTGCTTTTGATAGTGGTTGGTGAGTTGTTTCAGTGGCATTTGGATGGTGGAGTAATTGCTTCCAGAGCTCCCTGTGGAGTAATTGCGCTTCCTCCACCCAAAAGCTGTACCTCCCTCTGAGAATCTGCTGCCCACCAATACTTATGAGATTCTTTGGCCAGAGGGACGGGCCAAATCATTTTCTCCTCTGAAAGAGACAGCAGCGGTTTGGGTGGACGGACTGATTGCGTGTGTTTGTACTGCACGTCTGTTTGTATAGACACGTGTGCTTGTGTCTTTGTGTGTGTCCACCTACGTGCGTATATTCTCACAGTTAGGATTAATTAGTGTGGAAGAAAAAACACTCAGAGTGATTGTGAGGAAATTGCCCTCAGCTGCACATTCAGACACACGTTGTCTCCCCAAAATCAGACGGTGCTGAGATTTACATTCCAGACGTCCACTTCAGACCGCCTGAAAACTGTGTAAGGAACGGACATGTGGCCACTCATAGATGTGCACAAAGGTTGAAGGCTTCCCCGTGGTTTTAAAACAACTACTTCCCCGGAAGAGGAAAATCAGGATTTTCACGCATGTATGAGGTTTGATTTTAAACACAGAACTGCTGATAATTAATCATGGAATGGTGCTAATTCTCATTGTCTGATGTCTTTCTTTCATATGAGATTATACTGTAATCATGTGGTAATATTTTTAGTAGAACAATTCCCTTTTGTGAACAAAAAACATAATGGCAATCACAGAATCGTTTGAAGCTCTATTTATTTTCAGCATATCCTTTTATGATGGGGCATGTTCACATGAAGCCATTTCTGCAGGTTGTTTCAGTATTTTGAAGCCTTTAGTTTTTATTTGCCCAGGCTACAACACATTTCGAGCAACTGTCAAAGTTGAAAAAAATGTATAGGATACTAATGTGATGAGAAGTGTAGTCCCAGCAGCAAACATGAAAGATGATTCTAATAAAGTAGTGTATCCACGGGGCTTGTGCTTTTTATAACAGAGAAGGATTCAAATGTTACACGGCAAATTCATATAGAGTTTCTTTTTTCCAGAATAACAGACAGGAGGATGAAGGGGGGAGGAGTCAGAACAGAGAGGGACAGGAAAGAATGTCAACTTGAGCCAGCACACATAAAAATATGAAAAATGGACGGAAAGACGAGAAAAGAGAGTGAAAGGCAGGAGAAACTGACAGAGAAAAATGCAGCAGATTTGGATTGTCTGTCTCTGTGGGCATACAGCTGCTAGTACAGCTGCTGGGTGAATTAAGGAGAAAGGTCTGAAAATCATTAGCACTTTTTTTGGGAAGGCCTAGACAATAAATTTAAAGAGAAGTGGTTTCAGCTAACAAGCACATCTCTCTCCCAGTCAGCTGAAATTGCTATTGTAACATTTAACACAGCAGTGCATAATGAAATGTGTTGCTTAAATGGGCATGTTGGAACAATTTTCAAGGAGGAGAAACAAATCTGTGCTTTTAGTTATTTTTGTTTTTAATGGGGAGTTCATCTGGTTATCACTGCACACTTAAAGCTGCTATAAACAATATATGTTACATCAACAATGGCTCAAATGACCATGTGCGATGTGAGAAGGGTTGCTCGTTTCCTTAGAATTATCAACAGTTCTGCAGTTCACCTCAGCATTACAGTTTCATAGTGCCTTTCAGCTCATTGTTTCGATTTTGGGGAACACAATTTTACTGTCTTTATTCACTCTCACTCTGTTTCCAGGGCAGCAGCTGTTTTCTGTAAAAAGAGCAGACAGACAGACACCGTTAGAAACCAGCAACGAGCATTTAGCAAGTAACGGCTGCAATTTTCCTCAGGAGGTTGGTACAGACCATAACAGAGCTACTAGCTAGAGAAACACGACTCCTAATGAATGCTAATGTTGCTGCTGGACGAGCAAAAAGTTGGCTTCACATTCACCAGAACCGTTTTATAAGATAATAATATGTAAGCGTGTTGCAATGCCCCCAAGTCTAAAAAATAAACGTCAGGTTTCAAAGTTTGTCTGAAGCTGGAAGTAAAATTTCAATTTAAATTAATATTGAAAAAGTAACTGTAGTGCCATAAAGGATATCACTGGTAAAGCCTTATCAGGGGGGAGCAGAGTTCTAAAGAAATGATTTATTGTGTGCACACTTGGATCACCACAATAACTGAGACTGGACTTAATGTTCAATAAATGTACTGTAAAAATAGTACAGCTAATAGGAAGGCTAAAAGACAATAATATTTTTGTGTAAGTGATTATTATTATTATTATTATTATTATTATTAGAAAATGTTCAGACCAAACAACTATTCACTCATACATGCTAACAACAATCAGAGAAGACATAGCTGATGAACAGTGTACACATTTAATGGCAATTAGGCTATTATTAAACATTTGGGAAAAATCAAAAGTCCTTATGAAAATCACAAACCCCAGACAGCAAACATTATTTACTTCATTTTAGCCCACTTTTGTGGACGTTAATTGATCGAGCTGTAGCCTCGAAAATGAACTGATGAACATGATCTTGAAAAAAAGAGAGGAAAAGAGGATGAGAGATTTTAATGTAGGCTTCTGCACAATCTGGGACAGCTCAGTTTGGCACTCGAGCACAACCTGATGTCGACTCATGGACTGGTTGTGTGCACACTTACAGATACATATTGCTACTACTATGTTACTATTGCAACGGGTCCCAAGATGCCTGCTGATTTTTGCTAAACTCTTGCTTGACAAAATGATTCTGCAGAAAGCAACAGGTGCTCTCCTTTGATTATTAATTACATGAATGTGTCTTCTTTTTCCAGTACGCACGTAACACACTCACCGTTAAAATTATTTTAATTTAGAGGACAAATGTATCCTTGCCTTTTCCTCCTCTGCACTGAGCATGCTTTGAACCCTTTAATAGGAATCTAACAAACATGGAGTGGCTTCAATGGTTGCTATGCCAATGTGCGGTAACCAGGGATCTAATTATCCATCTTTTTTGTATCATCTCACCTCATTTCGTGTATACTTTGTGGATAACTTAGACCAGTATATGCACTGATAAGCAACACCTCTTAGTAGCACATTCTATACCATCAATCACAGTAAACACCATCCCATGATAATTATTGCTACATATGACCATTTTGACTATCCAGCATTTAGAAATGCTGAGAACTTACATTACAAAAAGTCAACAACTGTTAGATAAAGACCTTCATTTCTCTATGAATTCCTCAAAATCATACAGATGTAGGTAGATTATACTCACCTCCGAGGGTTCAATAGAGGCTCAACTCTGGCATTTGACTTTTCAAAGCGTAGCACCTGATTATCAGAAGCACTGACATTTCGGTGGAAATAGGACGAGGTTGTGAAGAGAGGATGTGTTAGCAAAGTTCAATTCCAGTGTTCTTGCAAAGTGCATGTGCTATGGCTGCTGATAGGCAGGTGTGATAATGAGCCATTATTCACAGTGATATGTTCCCACATCTTTATTACATTCATGCTCACCTTGATGTTACAGTGTAGACCAATTTTTTTATGATCATTTTAAAAGCACAACAGTGGAAAGGACAAATGTCTGAAGGCGCCTTACATTATTCTTGCGTGCATATTGGACGAATCTGCATCTTTATTTACATCAAGTGCCAGCGTGCAATGCTAATGCAGGTAGTCATGTGCTCTTTATGTAGAAAGGTGCAAAGTAACCGGGCGTTAAAACAACACGATGATTGTGTTGGTGGCATGCTGCTTCAGATACCAGCGAGACGTCTGATCCACAAAGTCCAGGTTGAGGACCAGATCCTTGAGTTTGCTGCACAGCGGTTTATAAATCTATGGAACAGGATTTTACAACTGCGGAAAGCAGCTTAACGTCACTTCAATTGTCGCGAGAGCAGCAGCATGTTCACACCAGGATAATATTTCTCTATCAGTCAACAACCATTCTGCTTCTGTGCTGTTTTCTACAGCTCAGAAGCAGCTCTCTGTCTCTCTCTCTCTCTCTCTCTCTGTCTCTCTCTCTCTCTCTCTCTCTCTCTCTCTCTCTCTCTCTCTCTCT
>CALSCE010010630.1:1770717-1780878 GCA_943593645.1 Bovichtus variegatus
TCTCTCTCTCTCTCTCTCTCTCTCTCTCTCTCTCTCTCTCTCTCTCTGCAGGTGAACAGCAGGGAGAGAGGTGATGAAAGTCAAAAGTGTTGGCAAGCATAGGATGCATATTTGATCATTTATCAGAATCAGATAATTTATATGATATATAATATATAATTTATACGGTTTATAGTCAGTTATTAGTTTGTTTTCTTGTCAGATTCTCTTACCGCAAATTTAGAAAATAGCCCAGAAGCCGAAACTATTGCTGAAGAAAGCTGGTCTCTGTGTCCAGTGCAAACCCAGAATAAGGATGTGGGGGTTGGGCAGTTGGACAGTCATGTACCATGTACATCTAAAGTTCTCCTTTGTATTGACTGTAATCCATGCAGCAACCTCCGGGCCTGAAAAGTGAAGCCAACTTCTGTTTCCAAAAAAAACAAGATGGCGACGTCCAAAACGCCAAACCCAAGGCTTCAAAAGTCCACAAATCAATGGGTGATGTCACAGATATCAACTTCTTACACTCTTTGTTGTAATTATGATATTTCCCTACTTCCTAGACTGCCTATCTTTTTAACTAACCTTAACCACACCTTAGTTGCCATGTGCAAATATTGGAGAAAGCAAGAATTAACATTGATTGTAATACAGGGTTTTGCAGAATCGCCCAATATGGATGTCCTTGTCAGGCGATGGGGTTGATTCATAAACTAATCTGAAGTAACGAGAGATAACATTGAACGGATACAAAAGGTTATACCTGCCTATAGTTTGGTTTTGAGAAGGATGATGAGTACATCTGTGAGTATGTGACATTCCTCAGCAGTAAAGAACGTTTTATCCAACAGCTCCTGCCAAGATAGAAATGTCAGACAGTAAAAGCTCACTAAAAGAAGCAAAGTGGATGTGAAACATCCTTCAAATATGATCAGATGATTATGCCTTTCTCTTTCCTGCTGTCAGCAGGTACAAGGTACTGTCTAAAAATGATCACCTAGATGACAAGACTTTATCTAACTGTAGAATATTGATCAATAAATAAATTAAGAAATGCAGAGAAAGAGGCGCTCACTGATGATACCGCATGATGATTATCTGGCTCAGTAGTTATGAGGCTCCCCATCTGGGCTAATAATGTATCTTATGTTTGTATATCATCGAAGTAACCATGGCAATCAGCAGCATTCATCAGTAGTTTGTCAACACTTTGCCATTATCAGCCACACTGTATACTGCACACTGATGTTAAAACTCTTCCAAATTACCTTTCCTGTTGGCAACGGAGATGTAAATAACAAAAATAGCATCAGGCCACATCTGTACAATCATGCGTGACTGTGTTTGACATGTGAGAAATGCAAGATGACAGTAAGTAAACAGAAGTTCGGAGCCAGCGAATGCAACTCATTATAAAGCCATGGACACTCTTTGCTCTTTCCATCCCTCCTTCCATCCTGTGTTAACTGTCTTTCATTATTGCTTTCCGTTATCCAAATTAAGTTATCCTTCCTCATTATTTTGCCAAGAGGGAAATGGGACGTGTCAGCAAAGTAAAAATATCGTCAATGGGCCTGTGCTATGACAGATTAATTGGATTACAGTTGCATTTAGCCTAGATTAGGTCCTGCATGGGGACCTGGATGGTGACACAGATGGATTAAGTTAGAGAGCGTAACACTGACGGGAAGAGCTCTTAATTGTGTAGGGTAAACGCAGTGGCACAGGGGTGACATCAAATTCCAACTATTTCCTATTTAGCATTGCTTTCCACTGGGTATTTTGCAAAAGCCATTCAGGAAATGGAAAACTAAACTGCCACTAATGTCCTTCAGCGGCACCCATCACAGAGAGCTTGCTTCTGTCCTCTATCGGCTGCATCCACTGCTGCGTGGGCAAGAAACACAACTATCAGATTTAAGGTTTTACAATAGCCTGGGTTAACCCATATGGCGATAATTTTACTGTCCACTGTGTGGAAACTGTTTTTGACCACACCTTCACAGAATACAACATAAAGACAATAGGTTGCATCGGAGTGATTGTTATATCATATTATTTACTTTTGCTATGGTTAATACCAAACTTATTTGGAAGAGGACACAAAGGAAAACTGTAACTGTGTTATACTGTACTGTACCACACACAATTTTTTACTTCCAGCACAACGGATATGCTTCAGTTTTACCTCCACATATGGTGCGTTACATACTATAATCTGGCTAAACTGTCGGCTTGTTTGCAACCCTATATGATCATTTGTAATGCCATGGTCCCACAAGTCAACAATTACTTTTGTGAGTACAAAGTTATTACAACCTATATACTAGCCAAAACTTGTAAAATATTACACCATTTGTAATATACCTAAATGATCCTTTAAGATGTTGAAGATGTTGCAGAGGTCATGGAAAGATGATGTAAGCATGCAAATATAAACATGGTGTGAAATGCATTGCTGCCAGTATAGTGGCTCTTATTGGTAGTATCAACCACAACAGTCCTGACACGCTGTCCCTTTCTATACAGAAAGCACCTCCATGAATATGACAGCTTATATTTGTTAGGACCCCTTCACCACTGAGATGTACATATTCATTTTTTCATTATTTCAAAATCCAAATACGACCCATAACAGGATTGTCTTCTTGTACTCATGATTACCAATTAAATTAGATTAACAACTAAATAGAAGCGCTGCAGTCACTGTATTATTCCCACGCGTAACCTTGATGCATCCTCAAACCCTTTGCTGCGGCCAGCTGTTACCTGGAGTCAACTCTGACCCCGCTGTTGGCTAGCTGACATAACTCAATGCCGGCGGGTTCTGAAAGATGTAATTTCATGGTGTCTACCAGATGTTCACACTAAACCCAAAATAACTGAGATATCATTCAGTTTGACTGCAGCAAGTGGCCATACCTCATGTCCCCATACAGATGTTTGTCATCACATCAGACTTTCTATAGGGGTTTAGTGTCAGTGTCAGAGGTAGCTCAGCTCAATGTGCCCCATAGGCAAACAGAGAGAGGGTCATAGCAGTGAATTACCTAGGCATGTGATAGCAGCACAGCTGGTGGGAACACATGTAAGGGGCCTGCACATATGTTAGGTATTTAACCCATCAAAGAGATTGTAATCCACAGAATTGAGTGGATCATCATTACAAGCGTCCTTTGAACCAACTTTTAATAAAGATAACACACCACTGCGACCTTTCTTATCAAGCAACCTCATCACTTCCAGATGAGATAAAATGGGAGCACATCAAACCTAAGTTTGTCCAATTACTATTCATCTTTTTCTTTTTTTCTCTCTTCCCCCAATTGATATAATTAGGTTGCGTTGTGGGACTTTACTGGCTGAATGTATTAAGGCACTCAATAACAGTAGATTAATTTAATCTCCCTCAAAATGGAAACATATCTCCCTAATGCTGTGAAGTTATTTTCTCGCAAAGTCACTGCTGTCGGTTCTACAGCAGAAGTCGATTATTAGGCGAGGAAATATACAAGGAAGAACAGAGAGATGACTGCGTCTTCTGCCTCCCTTGCCACCATGTTCAGCTCTTTCACTTGCCCCTTTTCCAAAAAAATAAAAAAATCCTTTATAAATAATAGAAGGTCTGCTAGGGCCGAGTTCTGAAGGGAGGCTGAAATAACCAAAGACGCAGGCTGCAGATGAAGACAAGCTGCGAGAGCACTGGAGCCCGTCTGATTTGTGCATGAGAAATGAGATGGGAATTAAAGCATGGTACACTAGCTGCCACCGTATCCAAGCCTGCTGCTGTGTATTCCTGTCAGATCTATCTAACTGCAAAGTTCTGCTGCACAGCCATGTACTGTAGCAGGCAGACTGATGCTGTGAACTCACACATCAACACTGGACTGCTTTAACTAGGGCGCTATAGATAATGGAAATTGGAAGTAAAAGCTTATTAGTCTTAATGCCAGCATGTGGTGGAGGGTTTTGAAGTGTAAACTGATGTATTCAGGCGATGTAAAAGCAGCCATTAAATATGTTTGCACCAGTGTTTCTATAGCAGAGTGGTGTCAAAAAAGAAATTCAAAATAATAATAACCATAATACTTCCTCTGTTCTCTGAGGAGCTGTTACATCTCCTGCTGCTATAGCCGGCTGAATATTCACAAACACAAATAACACTCCCACCGCACTCTCTTCGTGCTGTGATCGTGATAAACGAGCTATGCGAGTCAACAGACACTTGTCTTCCGTTACTGTTCTCTTCTCATATTCCTCTTTTATTTGGGTTAAATTATGCAGTCCAAAGCTCTTTTTAAAAAAAAAAAAAATTACCGGTGTGCTGCTCAGTGTCTCCGGGGAGCACTACATTAGATTCAATTTCAGGCCCACGTCAGGCAAATTTGGGGCAGTCATGCAGACGCTTCCTGAATGCTCATGCCGTATGACTGCTGGACTGTGTGCATGCATGCCAGCGTGTCTGTCCGTGTGTGCCTGTGTGAGTCAGTATGTTGCTGTGTCTGGATCTATGACTATGTACAGTATGTCCCTGCCAAAAGGCCTCAGTTCTCCTGCGTGCGTGCCCAGAACCCATCCGTGTCACTTTCGTTAGGGCCGTCTTGCATCAGATTGTCTGCCGTAATTCAGAATTAATTGGGTGGTTTCATGCTAGTAGTTTCAAACAGGGCTCCCATATGGCCCCATGCACAGTCAAGTGGGTCATTCTGTGGGGGGGGGCAGGTGCAGATGTGCAGACTGCAGAGAGACGGCGGGCATGCATCGTAAATTAACTCTCCTAACTGTGTTGTTATGAACCACTAACATACCTGAGATGACTTCTGCTCATTGACTCGCATTTGAGCAACTGCCGTTCTGCTCCATCTCAGACGTTGATGCGTCAAAACAAAGCAGCCGAAAAAAAAAAAGTCAAACAATGAGCTTTCAACAGTTCCTCAAGCTCTGACCCTCTGGTGTGGCATTAATCAAAAGGATTGGAAATGAAGGTGTCTTCATAATAGCAGACCAAAGCTGATGGCCACGGCATTTGAAATGCACTCTAAAATGCTGGAAGCTGTTTGTAACTGCAGCTTTTTACTTGGCACATGGTTGCAGGTTGAGGCACTGATTACAAATCAACATCTCCATCAAATGAAACTTAATTAAGTAGACAATAAGAGCTGATTGCCTCTCCCTCCCACTGATGCTGTTATGGTGACATCAATTGAAGATAAAGAGCATCATGAAGACTGATCAGATTTAAATGGTGAAGAGAGAAGTACTTAGCATCAATATACCGGAGACTAATGCAAACGAAAGAGGCTGTGATATGTCAGGTTGGCTGTATGCAGCACGACTGATTATCATATTGCCGGTTAAACCGTTAGTAATGTGACGTGTCCTCCTACAGCTTATAGGTTGGAGATGACACTATGTGACCAAAAGCATGTAGACAGCCCAGTCCACATTTCCTGGTTTGAACTAGGCTGCCTTGCTGCCATCGGTCTCTATTTTAATGGTGAAACCCCAACAACAGATTTAAAGCAGCAGGTTTTGTTGGCACATACTTTTACATTACATTACAGTTAATTTCACTGACACTTTTGTCCAAAGCGACTTACAATAAGTGCGAACAATCATGAGGATACAACTCCGAACGGCAAGAATCTGCTTGCTTCTTGCACACTTTCTGTTTTGGTTCACGTATGTTCAGCAGCGCAAATGGAAAAGGGCTAGGTCAGGTGGAATATAGATCAGAGGGGGGGGGTGGTGATTAATAAACACACCAACAGTCATATCACTGGTCTCGTCGCTCTGAAACAGCTGAGCCAATCACATCACAATAGCTCAACAAACGGAAAGATCATGTTGTGTCTGGATGGAGCAGAGCTGCATGGCGTGAACACCAAACACCACACATGTGCAGCCGTAGGCAGAGGCCTTGTGGTTCTTATTTCATTTTTACAATGGTGATAGAAATAGATAATAAAAATGTTGATTAGGATGTTTACATGATCCCATCAGTCCAACACTATTTCCGTTTTAATTCTATTATATTTCACTGTCACTACAAAAATATGGTCCTTAATTGTGTGTTCTTCCACCATCATTAAAAAGGAAAATCAAAACATTTTCATAATTATGAAAAATATTTTGCCTGATTGATATGCAGATGTCCAGAATCTTTTTGGATTGTGTGTATGTTGTGTGTGTTTCGTACAGATGTACCGGAATACTCATGTCCCTTCATATTTTTATTTTATTTCAAAATGTATTATGAATGTAGGCCAGGTAGTTAACAGTGAGTGGTTTCATGAATGAATCCAGACCAGTGCGCTGCTATCTTTACATCAGACCACATTACGCTCTGTTGACAGATAATGGAAACACTTGCTGTCTAACACTCTGCTATCTCCAGCATGTCTCAGGTTCGAGAGGAACAAAGACAGATGCCACTGACATGAAAGCCCACAGATCCTATCAGCAGCTCGGGAATGTGAAGTTGGGATTGTTTATTATGAGGAGGTGTGCTCGCAGGGAGAGTTCACAGAGACATGACAGAGATCTGACACACCACTGTCCTTCTGGTTATTTGACAGGTCAAAGGTCACAGGCAGTCTGAGGCATTTATTTCATTAAGTGCTGCGCGCCTCCAAGGTAACCTGGGGCGATGCAGCCCTTGGAGTAGTGAGGACTACATGGTAACTTTCCTCCTATCGGGGTTCAAGGACAGAGGAGAAAGACAGTGGCCCTCGGGCTAAAAACAAAGCAGGAATTAGCAGGAGACATACTGTTGTCACAAGTACATTCATTTTCATCCTTTTTTTCCACACTTGTTAAACCTTGACAGACTGATGGCTTCTCCTGAACAGATTGTTCTTCATCTTTCTGTTTCTCTGGCAACAACTTGGGCACATCAAGCATCTCAAAGTCTCAAAGTAGGACCAGGACCAAGTGGCTAAACAGTCTAAGGGCTTACTATGAGGCAGCCTAGGTCTGTCTCCTGTTTATTGATAACTCTTTTATTAAGGGGAACTATTGAGAAAATGCTTTTAATGTTTTTGTTTTTTTTACGTCGTACTGCAATTGGCCTCGCGGGTAAATGGGCAGCAGGGCCATATGCAGCTCTGTTAATACATATTAATTGATGGCAATAAGCTTATTATAAAATTCAATCTTGGCTACAGAAATTTGCTCATACAACTTCTCAGATAATGCAGTTATTCATTTCCCACACAAACATGACACGATGGGAAAACAAGCTGGGTTCATACAAATTGTGGGTTTATTCATTCATTCAAATGAAATGACCAATGGTTTATTTAAAACATATGTTCATACTATTATGGTGCATATGCTAACACTGGATGACATTGCATAATATTACACAATACATGCCAGATGAGACACAGTTATTGTCACTGTAAAACAATGTGATAGGGCTGACTTGGATTTGTCACTCAACAAGACAAATTATCTACGAATTAGAATTGTAAATGCATTTAGTTTTTGAAGCTATGCGAGTCTACAGCCATGCTAGCAGCTCCATGAGCTATTTGAGCTACATGCTAAGGATTTATGATGACCTTTACTGAGCAGAAGTTCTACTCTGAGGTGGGAGTGTTTTTACTCCAACGTTAACTCTCAATGTGATTTCCAGAGGTAATTTTGAGCTACTTTATAAACACCGACCCAGATCTTTTTACCAGCTCCACCAAATTCCATTCCACTGGTGATAAAAAATAAATACAGAAATAGGATGTTGGCTGCCTGCATGCCACTAATTTCCATGCGAGCTGAATGTGAAACACTGGAATACTTCAGTCCTTCCAGTGGATGATTTAGGGTTGTGGCTGGTGGTGGCAGTGGGTGGAGGCAGGGTCACCTCTGATGCAGGTTTACTGGCCTGGCTGCTGTCCATCTCCTCAGACGAACTTGGGTTTCAATTCCAACCCCCCACCTCTCCACCCCTCTTTTTGCTCTTGTGCCCTCCAGCCAGACCTCCATCCTCCCCCAGGACCCTGTGTGCCCATCCAACCCCTCCAGCCCTGCTGCAGGCTGGGCAGAGTGACAAAATCAGAGCAGGGCTTTGGCTTGAGAGCTGGCAGAATCTATTAGCTCCCATAAGCAGACCCTAGCAGGTCTCAAATCTGCTGCTATGAGAAAGAAACAGAGAGACTGGGGCCAGTCCATAGAGTGAAGGGAGAAAGACACATAAAGGGAGGAGAATCAGAAATGAGAGTGGAAACGGGAGTACATTAGAAAAGAAAATCCATAAAAAAAGATGTAAGTACTGTATAAAACATCTAACAGGAGGAAGTTGAGAGCCACCAGTCCATAACAAATCAATTAAGGATGATAAGTAACTTCTCACTCAAGCAGCATTTTCAATTTCCAAACGCTGAGTTATTTCCACACAGGGAAGGTTGGGCCCAGCAGCGTGAAGCGCAGGAGCATCCTCCCACTCCACTCTACTGTGACTATCATGATGAGGCTCGGTGGAAGGGAGGCTCTTTGAAACCCAGCGCAGCTCCACACAACTGGAGTTCGGGTGGGTGAATAGAAGATGGCTTCTGGGTGAGGTCAAGAAAAAACCCCAGAACCATTTTCTTACCTTTAACATTCCCCCGCCTTCTTTATTCCCTCTGCTGCTACTGTTACTTGTGTTTTCTCATGTTCTATAAAGTATTAACTTTTTTACCCTCTGCTCTGGTTCTACGGTGTAACTTACCAAACTACCACGGTTGACCTAAATTGTTAAATATAATCTTATTTTCTTATTCCATGGCTTATATCTCTTCTCCAGAAACGTTCTCTTAACTGTCCATTGACCTACAGCCCCTGTATATTTTCACATCTTTTCTATCTCTTGCACTGCCTGTTCAGTATTCATTCACCTCCATTCATTCCTATCCTCAATTCTGTCATACCTTCTCTGGCTGTCTGACATGGCCTTCTGCTTTTTTTTTCTCCCCATATTGCCATTTTCCCTACAACATTCTTTTCTCAGAACTACTTTCAACTTCATACGTCTCTACCTATTCAGTCATCTATCTATTCAATTCTGTTCCCTTCCTTTCCGTTTTTCTCTTTTATGCTTCACTTGTCCCGCTTTGTGTTTTTTTCATCTTGTTTTTTTCTACATTTTTACTGTTCTGCAGAAGGAGGATGTCACTCCAGGACACCTGACGAAAAACCGACAGAAAATAAATATTCAAAAAGAAACAAAGTTTATGAGGAAATTAAAGCGCAGCCAACACAACTGCACCGTGCCTGCATATACAGTCAGCTATAAGGCTCTTCTACTCTTTTACTTGTATCTTTTACAATTATGATGATTTAAAAAAAATGCCATATTGTATTACATGTACCGTATGGCACGAAATCAGCCTGTCTCTTCAGAACAGGAAATGGAACAAAAACCCCTCGCATAATGCTGCTGCACAAACATACCATATGGCACTATACAAACAAATATATAGGGAACTACCAAAGAAAAATAGGGTCTCTCCCAGATAATGTAACAATCATAATATGTTATGTTATTTTATTAAATGTTTTGTTCCTCATTTTGGCATGGCTCAACATAGGACAAAGCTCATGAGCGTCAGCCACCGTTCACATGTGAAATGCAGCTTTGAATGTGATATTCAGGGATTAAGGCAAGAAAAGATTTGTGAGCCTGAAAATGTGTCGAGGAGAAAATGTGTACAATGTATTGAATTAAATAGTATATGAATTTAAAACTGTTATAGGTCTGCGATCAGGCATGGTGCCTGAGAACATTCAGCTCTGGATATTATTTGAAATAGTTGTTACCTCTGTCTATGAGGTTATGTTTTCGGCTCGGTTTGTCCATCTCATGAGACTTGGTGGAAGGGTGTAGCATGGGCCAAGGAGGAACACATTACATTTGTGCTGTATTCATGTGGTCTTGGAATAATCGGAAAAATGAGCGACAACAACTTGGAAACAGCTATCAATTGCTCAGAGCAAGAACATCTCATAAAAATACTGCATTTATATAGCACTTTTCCAATCTTAACAATCACTCAAAGCGCTTTACAACACATGTCAGCATTCACCAATTCACACAGAGTCATAGGCTGCCATACAAGGTGCCAAATGCTCATCAGTAGGTAGACACGTAAACACACACACACACACACACACACACACACACACACACACACACACACA
>CALSCE010010630.1:1806733-1828064 GCA_943593645.1 Bovichtus variegatus
GAGAGAGAGGGAGAGAGAGAGAGAGAGAGAGAGACAGACAGAGAGAGAGAGAGAGAAAGAATGATGAGTTAACATGTTATGATCAGGAAGCAGAAGAACTCTCAAAGACTGCATCACTGATGGATTTGAAAAAGTATTTTTTGCCGATGAAGCCTTAATTAATAACGCTTGCCTCGCTCCTCACAGTGACTCCACTCATACATTTGCATCAGTTTCATCATTTAACATTACTACACAGCAAATTCCACTGCCTGATTTATGATCTGACATGCAGAAGTTGGGACTCTCTGGATCCCCCTTGCTTGATATTCATTTATTTAGCCACACAGATGGCGTGAATGTAAATTATTATAGACTGAGCTCAAAACTTAACAGATTGTATTTTCCTTGTGCATGAGAGATGAGGATTGACATAATGTTATTAAAGTGGTTTTAGAAGGCAGAACAACATGCACATTTTCTCTCTCCATGTTTTACCTGCTGCTGCAGCCTTTATATTATTCTCGTTCAGACTTGTGGCGTGTTAAAAAGTGATATGGAAATATTACAAGTCCTTGCCATCAGATGAATTTAAAGGGGTGCATGTGCGAAATGACAGAAGTAATGTATTAATTATGGTATCAAGGTGATACAGCAATGATAACTGGGGTATGATCTGTTTCAGATTGTCTTCAGGACCCCAAACAATCACCAGGTAAATGGTGGAAGCATGGCGTTCATGTTATTAAGTAATCTACCAGGAATGTGCCCTTGTAATTATTCCATTTGCCGATGGTGAGCAAGGTTGTACATTTTTGCTCTACGACCTTGCATTTTTATTTATTTTTTGAGCCCCTTGCACCTCACCATGGCGGTCTCATTGAAATGAATGAGAGTCGCTCTGCTAAGGTTGCGCTGTCTGCACACAATCTTTCTCTGAGCAAACATCCAAGCAGTCGTACCGCTGGTGCGGGAGCATTGCCGTCTTAGCTTTTACATTTTGTACGATAACAAATCACAAAGGCACCAACAGCCTGAAATATGCAGATGCTCATTCGTGTGGTGCCTTTAGTGACACATCACCAAACTCTGCATAAAAGCTGCAAAAAGACTTGTGTTTATTTGATCTATCATTGAAGATGATAAGGTAAAACATTATCTCGAACAGAAATGCCTCCTGCTGTATTGATTATGAGCAATCATTTGAAAACATTTTCCAGCAGTGATCAATGTTGACAAAAGGACTCTCCAGATGGATGATTTGTTGGGTTAATTAACCAGGCCACCAATGGCTGCTGCATCTATAATGAGACTGCAGGTTTGAATAAACAAAAAGAGAGAAAGAGAGACAAAGACTGAGAGAGAGAGAGACAGAGAGAGAGAGGGAGAAGTGGCGGACGGCGACATTCACAGGACAAGCAGGCAAAAGCACATTTAATTGCCATTCAGCCCACTGAGGTTTCACAGCACAGGTTAAGCATCAGTGTTTGACCTGACTCAACACCACTCAGTGGCTTATCAACAAGAGGTTAGCGGCGGAAAACAGCTCACCATTGTCCCACTTTTATCATGGAAAGCAAATGCTGAAAGTGATGTAGCCCGTAGCTGGAGCTCTCTCCTCTTTTAATTAAGGTGAGAAATTGACTGCTAAAAGCAATTTGCAGCTTCAGCCTGTCTAGTCAGATCTGAGAGCTGAAATAGTGCTGCGTTTGCCGCCCTCCAACTCATTTCTCTCTCTGTCTCACCTACTCAAAATCTTTCCCCATCCCCTCTTTTACTCTTGGGCGTTGTAAAGCCTGCTCGGAAACAGTGCTAAAGATATTCAGTGAGGTGTCTCACATTTTAATGAACTCTCGCTCTCCTCACGGAGGTAACAAGTTTTCCTGCCTTTGTCTCCCTCTGATGAACACAGTATGTTTCCTCACAGACTTTGAACAGAGCCAAATGAGGGCAGTTGGACGGCTATGTGAATGGATAGCATTGCTGAGTGGTAACCTTTGATTTAAACGTACATGAATGTTAATCCCCCCCCCCCCACAGCCTGAGCTCAATAGCTTTTATGGTTATTGCGCATTGATCGCAATAAGTTTGGAGGCTTGAAGGATGCTGTCCCTGTGATTGAAACGTTATGTCTTCAACAGATCAATGGACATTATTATTCTGCTGTAGCTGATCCTCAGTATACTGTATCTCCAACAGGCATTGTGTCCAGGAGGGAAGCTTTCAGTAGAAAGGAGAGGAGAGAAGCCCGAAGGGAAGGACAAGGAGCCAGCAATACTGTTTGAAGAAAAGGAGGATGGCAAAGGGACTGTGATGATGGAATATGTAAAAAGTATGGGACAGAAATGCAAGATTATCTGTGAAGGGTTACAGTAAAACTAAGGCTAAATTAACACCAAATCAGGCAAAAACATGAGTCCACCCATTCATTTGAATGTGGGTAGTGTGTTTGGGCTGCGGCGGTGGGGATCGTAAGTGATGCCGGGATGAAGCGCAGCAGCCTGTGGCTGAAGGCTTGAAACAGAATCAACTTTTGGAAAATTGCAACCTGACATCACGCTGCAGTGGCTAATCATGTAATCAAATGGCTCCATCAAATGAGTGTCACCGGAATGGGCCATTGAAGTGACACTCTGTCCCACACTGCCGCACAACACTGTGATACTGTGCTAATCACCGCAACGCCGGATATGATGTGAATGCAGCCTCAGAGTCTACAGCCATGCTAGTGGCTCTGTTAGCTCAATGCTAACATCAGCATCATGACATGTTCACAATGAAAATGTTAATATGCTTATGTTTAGCAGGATTAATGTTTACACATTGACATTTTTAGTATTTAGTCAATCTCATGGTGGCGCTAGAGGAAAAGTCAAGGAATGTCTGTAGAAAATGTGGTGCAAATCGATCAAGATGAAGAGATATTTCACTGGATAAGTGAAATATTTGACTTTCTAGTGGCGCTACAGCAAGGGACGACCAAAGTATGAGTCAATTAGCCTTGGGTTATACTTGAGCCCTGTTTGTTGTAGCCTATTTTGGTCATTCCTATCTGCACTGTAACCATGGATGGACAGACAAGCATGACTGGGTTACTCATGAAACGGAAGGAAATGTTTAAAGATGATCATTGTGATTTTTATCTATCATTTCTTGGCAGATTTATGGACGTTTATCCTTGATTGGAGATCTCACTAAAATAGTAAATTCCCCTGAATCTAAGAGTGCATAGTTGGCATTGGTGTGTTCTGACTAAAAAAACTTGACTTAGTCACCGTGAAGTCACTCATTGATTCATGGACAATGGTTTTGAAGCCTCGAGTTTGGCAAACTGTCAATGACAAGGTAGCCTCCAAAGAATGCGTTGTTTTATTATCAATTTTACTCTAAATGGCACGATAATTTAGAACATTTTTAAAACATCATGCTGTATTGAAGCAGACTTGAAACTATGGACTAAGACCATAAACTTGTCAATAAAATGTTGACTGAGGTAATAAATCAAGTGAGAAGTAGGGTCATTTTCTCATTGACTTCTATACAATCAGACTTCAACCAGAGGAGTCACCCCCTACTGGATATTAGAGAGAATATAGGTTTAAGGCACTTCCACATTGACTTCTCTTTTCAGACCTGAAGCTTGCCACCTGCTTCTGATTTGATAGTTAAAGAGGTGTGCACTTTTTGACACAAATCACATCAATCCAGTTCAAAAGCTAGAGGAGAAAAAAATGATCAGAGATCATGAATATGTGAACAAGGTGATTTTCCATTGGAAAAAAAATAGAACGTCGTAATTCAAAGCTCATTAATTTTATATGAAGGAGAAGGTGAGAGGTGGATAAATAAAGAAAGAGTGGGTGCAGGTGAGAAAAAGCTGAACTGAGAAAACCCTTTTACTGTCAAAGCAATGGTAGCATGGACAAGAATGTAAGGGCAAAGGATATTGTATGTGCAAAAACAGAAATTGGGTGAACAGGGGTGTTAGAGTGAAAAATACTGGTACAAAAAGAAAGTAGGGATGAGAAAGGTTGTTGGAAAATGGAAAGAGATGACTTGGAAAAAGTGTGAAATGAAGGCTGGGGAAAGTACAACGACATCGAGCAGCGCTGTCTACACGTGAGCCCCGAAGCATCTGACTCTGCAGCTCCAGCAGCTGGTTGGGTGACTGTCAAGGATAATTTCATCTGTTCCTAACATTTGCCCTGCTTTTTACTCTTACAACACAAATCATTATCAAACTGTTTATGCATGTCAGTCAGCCCAATAATGTGTTCTCCTTCCTTGTTATCTTTACCCCATCACTCCAAACAGATTTCCCTCTGTGTATTTATCTTTTCCTTCTGTGACCAGGGATATCAACATTTTTGTTGGGATTGGGTAGCATTCCCACAAGTACACAGTGGAGGGACACAATTCCCTTTCCCATGTAAACACAACAACTGGGCACAATATGGGATGTTGTAAGCTTCCCCCTGCAGCTAACAACAATCAAATGTTTGTTTAAAGGGTTGGAGGATGACGGAGATGACGAGGTTGTCGACTCAAATTATCTTCAGGATAATTCAAAACACACTGAATTAGCAAAAAACGTTAACACGGCTGTAAGATGAGGAAACCCTCTGTGAAGGGCTCTGGCCCTCTAACTCCTGTTTGTAGGGATTGTTTATCCGGGTTGCCAAACAGGGAAATCAGATACCCTTCATTCTCAATCCCTTAAATCTGGCCTATCAGTGGAAGCTGAGCTGCTGAACTGTTTGCCTGGTTGCCACTTTGCTCCTTGGTAATAGTACAAGCTTAGAGGACAAACAAAATGGCGGGCGCCGAGCGGATCGCCTTGCTCCTGTGGCCGCTGGAAAACCGCTGCTGTTTACTTAGCACAAAGCATGTGGTGGATGCGGTGCTCCAGAGATACTGTGGGATGGGCAAATTATTCCCGGGCATATCTGCTGTTCCAGGATGACTTCTGCTGTCTGACATGACATGATCGGAGCATCTGCGTCTGTTTGACCTCTGCATCTCCAAATACCTGCACAATTAAAGGAAGGATATTATATTCATAGCTCAGTTCCTTCAGGGGTGAATTCTCCCAATCAGCCCTACAAGTAAAGGAAGAAGTATTATATTTTGTCCTGCCTTCGCAAAAAATAAACACACACAGAACAACTGATTGCAGCTCATCGAGAGTAGGTCCTCCATTATGTGAAACCTCAAAGCATGGCCTGCTGATTACGGGGACAGCGATCCCTGCATCCATGCTGGCACGGTAACAAAGAGAGGCGCTGCCTTCACATGTGGCCAAGGGTGGCTCGTGTTACCAATTGTACTGACCAATTAAGACTGAGCATAAAAGGTAGAATATAAAAGAGTTTCAACAGGGTTTGTCTTCATGTAGGCACTTGTGTGTTTGTGTGGTCTGATTAATTACTCCTGATGAAGCCTTTTTTATGTTGCTTTATATCTGTTCTCATCTCTGTGTAGAATGGTAATGAGGCAGTGTGGGCCTGTCAATCTGGCCGGCCGCCATGCCGGAGGAATCCTTCTGCTGAGGGAGACGTTTTGGAGACCCTTGGAAAAATTATACAAATACAAGCAGATACAATACCAACCGACCTACGTAAACACTCACTACACCATTTAAAATGAAATTGCAATTTTCCTCACGGTCACCCTACCATCCAAGCCTTGGAAGAATGGCACAGGGAGTGCATGAAGTGTAGCTGGTTCAACAGAATGCCTAAACATACACGTACACTGTATCCTATCCCCCATACATGCTGTGAGAACATACTGTAAGTACTGAGTAACCTCCAAACCATCAGGAGGTCATCTTTATTTTATCCTGTTTTCCATCTTTGCTAGTTCCCTATTTGTTCCTCTCCTCCCAAGTACATGTTGTCATTATCCACATTGCCACAGGGATGTGTATACATGTCAACACTGTGAAATATAAAAAGAGAGTCCTGGGCAACCTGCCAACGATGCATGCAGACAATGACTTCAGCTAAATGTTTGGGACAGACGAAGATAGGAGGGAGGGGACTCGTAAAGATTCGAGTCAGTTGAAGAAAATAGGTAACATTTTCCTTCTCCAAATGAACTGTCGTCAAAGTGCCCTTTAGCAAGGCACTGACCCCTAACTGCTGTCGTGAAGCTACTCAATTAGCAACAAAAGTCTGCAGTAGAGGGCAGATCAGAGACATTTATATAAATGTTATCTATAAAAACTAAATTCTGATTTATTCCTACCTAGCTGTAATAATTACATTTTTATTTTACATTTCAATTATGACACTTTTCAAAAAACATTAAAACAATGTTAAGAAACACCTGCCAAAGGCCTTCACGAATGGTGGTGACAACACATGACCACAGATGACAGCAGTTACATCTGACAAAAAAGGGAGTTTTTACAAAGTTGAATATTTTGACGTTTTTGCATCCTCATTTTGTTTTAATGCATATTTTCTTTAAATTCCAGTTGCATTTGTCTACAGTCACAAGCCTGAGTTGCTTTTGAACTCTGGTTGTTGGCCAATGTCTCAGGCCGCTTGTGAGGAATTTGAGCTTTAAGTTTAAAATGAGCACAAATGTGTGTTGACTATAGACTGCATTTAAGAAGTTGATGTAATCATCGTGATGTCACCTATTGGTTTGAAGCCCTGAGTTTGACATTTATAAGCACACGCTGCTTTATCGTCTAATTCACTCTAAATGGGACCATCATTTACTAAATGAACCTCACGCCGTATTATAGAAGACTTGAAACTAGCGATTGAGAACATAAACCCATTAGGAAAATGTTTACTGAGGTAACAAATTAAGTGAGAAGTAGGGTAATTTTCTCATAGACATTTATACAACCAGAATTATTTTAGCAACCAGTGGATTCTACCCTGCTGGCAATTAGAGAAAATGCAGGTTTAAGACACTTCCACATTGGCTTCACCTTTCAGACCCACAGGTTGCCTCTTGGTTTTGACCCTATCTGGACAAAACAATGAATGAAAGGTGCTCTTGAGAAGCATGAGGAGACCGGGACAAAAGGAAAGGCCTGTAAGCAATCCTTAAGATATCAGATATTTCTCAGCGTGTGATATCCCTTTTGCAATCAGACTGACCTTATAAATCCACGCACTCGGTGGGTGGTGCGATATCCTTTACTTGATAAGATCAGACCACATCAGCATAACTTGCTTCATTTTAGCTGTTGCTATGCAGGTCAGATTACCTGGCTTTGATTTCCTGCAGACGGCCTCTCTCGGCTCTTGTTCACTCTTTGAATGTTCTTATCAGAAATCAAATGCCTGATCGTGCATGGTGCAGCTCCTGCTGGGGCTCTTATGTGCTCAGTTGGTGTGCATGTATGAGCTTGTGTGCAATTCTAATTATATGTGTAGGTTTCTGTGTCTCACTTTAATATAAGTCTGCATAATGAAAACCATCTGATAATAAAAGTCTGACAATGAAAACCATACTGTCTTATCTCACGCAGAGTTAGCTGAATCAAACTTACTGATTGTTTAACTTTAAAACTCACAGGGAGTTTTATCAGGTAACTCACGTGGAAGAGATTTTGTGGCTGTAGAATAAGTACGGCGATGATATTTGGGGTCTAAACTCAGCAGGGAGGTTGGACGGACAAAAAATTATAACACATTACTTTATAATGCACTACAGTATTGTGATCACTTTTGTAGTTAAAAAGTATTACAATTTGAAATTCATAAATGACATTAGTTACCCAGTAACATACATTCTGGATGGTTGTGTTCTTTACATTGTGAGTCTTCATAGCTGGTTTGGTAACTGGTTTGCCAGTTCGTGGTAAGCCTACCTTCAGAAATCCCCTGGTCTTGCTCAGAGTTGTGGGGGTGTAATAATTCTCTGTAGGTTTCAGGTAATGGCGAGTTTCCAAACATGATTTTAGCCCTGATTTTCACGACGGCAGTTATTTGAGATTGCCTACAAAAGTCCCAGATTAGAGGCAAATCGGCACTTGCTCCTGTCATCGACGATCAATATGTGGGAATTTCCAAATGTGCAATGTGAGAGATGTGCCGGTGCGTCACAGACACCCACGAGATATCTAGGAGGTTAAATATCTGTACCAATTGCGAGTCCAATTCCTGTAGAGTGGAAATTGTTTTGACCGGCAATGACGGCAGTGACAACCTAAAGCCAATTAGAGCGCAAGATACGGGACGAGGGAAATATCAGTTAATCAATGTCAGTTTGCATTTTCACCTGATGAAGTCAGATTTCTTTTTGCAATTGGTTTGCACACCCATGGAGTGAACGCAGAATCTTGTGTAATGCTGTACATTTCCAGAGCATTTATTCCTGTACAGTTGTATCTGTAACAACCTTCAAAAACCTATCTCGGTCAAAGCCTTGAAAAATGTAGTTGTAGCTCCCAGGTGTGAAAATGTATCTGTGTAAATGTGAAGCTGTGCCACGCTGCAAAAAAAGAGCATGCATGCTCAGCAAACCCTTCCCTGCATAAATAAAGGTTGAATTACTTTATATAACCTGAGCTATTATTTCCTGCTCCTCTGAGACCAATTCATCTTTTAGTGAAGTTTGTCCTGTGCGGTTATGTAACTGATCCTTGATCAGTTCTTAAAGAGCAACCTCTATCAGCTCTGCTGCTGGTGGCTGACACTATGAGCATATATTATTAACAAGACATAACTCAAACTAACATGTCCATGGCCATTTTTAAATAATTGTACTTTCCATCCCATTGTCCCTGCAGCAGTCGTAATGAAGGGCACCTTGGTAAGGTGCAAACCGTCCTCTATGGTTCATACTGTACACTACCTGCAAAAACTTTCATATTGTAATGCACTGACCTCTTTGTTTCAAGCAATATTAAAATGTAACCTAAAAAAACACACAAACAACGTCCTTCTGTAGGGTTTTACGCCCAATGTAGACCTCTCTTGTCCGATGTCAGTGCACATGTGAAATGAATCATCATGGTTCTACAAAAGACTCTTAAATCACAGAAGACCCTGATGTCAGGAGAATCTGAGATTTACAGTAAGCTTACGGTATGACATCTGTTTCAACACATCTTAAACCGGGAGATAAACCCTTCATGTGTTCACACAGGGATGTGATAGCCGTGACGAAGCAGCAATGAGCTTAAAGAAACACATTCCTAAGTCACTGAGCTACATTCTGATTTCACACGGAATCTTTCACTAAATTAAACATTTTTTAAAGACCATTTTCATTCTGATGTGCCAGCACATCGCCTCCCCCATGTGACATTAAAATGAGTTTTTGGGTGTGACAAGCAATGTAAACACTGACTAACATAAGTGATCAACATAGTTTGTGGTTTGCAATTGCAGTTAAGTGAATCCCAGAAATAGCTGCACGCTGAGTCATGATCACCACAAAGTTATTTGTTACTGTCTTGGCAGCTTAATGCGATACCTACAGCACATGCCTGAACGTGTTACCTCCAAGGACAAAGCAGAGAGGGCTTCTGTGGAAAGAAAAACTTTAATTAAAATTGCATTAGTTGCAGTAGGGATGGTAGACAAGAGCAATATTTTTCCATTCAACTGGCTAAAGGAGTGTAACAAATGTGTGGGATGCAATTAACATGTCACTGACAGGCTTTAATTGGCTTTAATTATTGTTGTGTGTCATGAGGTCAGTGAGGCAAAATCCTTTGTGGAGTAGGAGGCTCTCTCTTGTATGTTTGCTATTTTAAGTTGGGTTTAAAATCGAAAAATGAACACAAGAAGGAACGAAGATGAGAGAACTTACCTTTGGGCTGTTATTGGCTAAGTATTAAAAAAATTAATCAGCTGTCAGACATTCAGTGTTGCCCATCCCTCATATGAATAGAATGCTGTTTGACTGATTATTGATACTGCTCTAGTTGTCTACCTCTAGCTACAGTAGTCCTGAGTACCAGACTACATATGTTGTATTTTAATTCTAATTGTTCATAGGTTTGATTCAAACTTTTTTGCCTAGTATGAAAATGTCACTGATTTTACACAGCAAAGTGTGTTCTTCTGCATATTTGAACAAAAGTTGTATAAAGCCTTTAGTGTCTCCAGAGGGAGCGGTGTCAAGTCTTACTAATGTCCTCAAGTGATGTCACTTGAGTCAGCATCAGTTGGGTCTGCAGACTACAAGTTTGAAAATGAAAGAAATGTGGAGGTGTGGAGTTACTCACAAGTGAGTTTACAGACTTCTGTAGCTCCTCATGTCTGCTTTATGCTAGCAGCTTGTTCATTGCTACTAGCATAATACACCCACATCATCCAACTGAACTAGAGTTGCATTATGGGTAATGAAGGCGGAAGATTTTGACAAGGGAGGAAAATGTAAGGAATAAAATATACCATATCTCTGGTTCTGCGGCATCCATTTTGATAATTTTTTTAAACCGTCCATCATGAGTCTGACAATGTTACAGGAGTGCAATGCTAAATATGCCAAAGTATTGAACCGTTAACCGTTGACCTTGGAAACAGCTATTTGACCAAAAGAAAAAAAACTGGAAAAACGTAATTCAAGGTTCACTTACAAGCTTTACAAACCACATCTTTCCTTCTCCCTCAGTATGGAGTGCGCTCAGTTGTCATGAATACATTTATAATTCAGAGCAAAAATAAATGAATTAATTATATAATTTAAATTGAATGTCTTAATCTAATGGGCTAATCCTAGTATCATTAAATTATCCAGGAGAATGAGGACAAAACTAAAAGATAACTTTCAAATGGAGATTTATAATGGAGCTAAATGCAGCTCCTCACACTTTGCACACTACACACCAATTACCAGCACAGTCAATTACTGGCGTTGGCCTACCAACACCCCAGTGTGCACTGTGCTGTACCTGCAGACAGGCCTTTCCTACATACAGCCGGATCAGTGATGTGAACTGAAGGAGGCGTTCTCTACTTTTCTGTGGTGAGCTTCTGTCCACTTCCTTGGGCACTCCCCTGTGCCAGCACTCTACCGCCAACAATGATCCGGTCAAGCACCTGCTAGTGAGCGTGGGGAGAAGACAGGAAACATTAAGAAAATGTAAAAACACGAGAACCCTTCATGAACACGACAAACTTCTGTACTCCCAGTGTAATGAATCACCTTATTCTCTCTTCCCAGCCCTCTGCTCCTGCTCCTACCTCCCTCTTGTCTCTACAACTAACCATTTCTTGGCAAAATATAGAGGGAAAATGTCATGGTTGGTGGCAGCGTTGTGAAAATGTCACTCTGTGGGCTATAAATAAAGAAGTATGGGTTTGTCTTGGGGAGCCATTTTTCACTGGGATTTGTTTTGCTGTATCCGGCTGCATTGTTTGTTTGTTTTTTCTGTCATTTTTGTCCTTTCAGAAATGCCATATACAAATGTAAAAAAGTACAACTTTCTCATGCACTTTTGCGCTTTTCCATATACACATCTGATCACACACACACACACACACACATACACACACACACACACACACACACACACACACACACAGTCTGCTTCAATTTGTCTTTTACGTTCTGAGGCTATATTCAGTACTTTCAATCATACCCTCAATCAATACAAGTTTTGACACACTAATAAAACATAACAGGCCACTCTGGCGCCGTTCCTTCCCTCTGAAGTAGGAGTTCAAATGTTTAGGTGAGGGTTATATATTGCCCTGTGACAGTGGGCGGGAGAGGCCTGTTAAAAAAAAGTGAGATTTTTATGTAAACTTATAAATTTTCTCTCGGACTAGTGGGATATTTTCTCCACAGCTCAGTGAAACTCTATAGAGAGCCTTCATACAAAAGAAATGTCAAAGTGTACGTTCTCACAGGATGATAGATTTATGTAAAGAATCCTTTATGTGTGCACTCTGTGGCAAGGGCAGTCAAAGGAATTTGTTCGTGGGCCAGAGGCATGTGGTGGTAGGATTTAGGCTGTTTGAAGAGCTTTGTGTGGATGCGTGATATTACAGCATGTTTCAATGTCACGAGTAAACCTGCAACAAACAGAAAAAAAGACGCACAGTGTGGCTTCAAGATTATTGAGAAATATTTTCACATTTGTGAACCAAACAGCTAGGAAGAAAGGAAGTTGAAGTGCAACTGAAATCACAGGGTTAAACACAGGATACAAAGAAAAGAGAGTAGTCAAGTTGAAGCAATTTAAAACATAAAATAGATATGCAATTTGCATCCTAACTGGGTATAGGTGCTCAAGTCACCTTTTCTTCACATAGTTAAGTTGAAAGATGGCAGAGAGGATGAAAGAAGCAGAGGGTAAGATCTGAGAGTCTGGATGGAGGGTTTGTCACACTGAACGGACTCTTCTTTCTTTAACAGTTGTTTGTTGAACAACTACAGTAGAGATGGCACTTTTTTTCCTTTTATTTGTTTGTCAGTGTCACTGTTTGTCAATGACAGAACAATACTGCCTTTTGCAAATAAGTTAAAAATGAAATGATTTGGTTGGCATCATGCCTACGTAGACAGACAACCACCGCTATTCCAGTTAATGCACAGAGAGAAGCCACATTTCTTTCTTTATTAGATTGCGGACAGTAGAGAGATGACAGAAAATGAACGGAGACCAATGAGGCAATGAAATCCAAGAAAAGTCCCCAGTGGATTTAAACTGAGGACTGCAATTATATGTTCAGTTATTTAAATTCCCGGGCCTTCAAGTTGCCAAAAGTTCTGTCTCTTGAGTACACTTCTTTTTTTTCCCCAAAAGAGATCATAATACATGTTATTTACAGAGCATTTAGTGCATGCTGTAGCAAAAAACATGCAATTTAAAGTGTGTGGGACCTATATAAATCCTTTGCTCTGAGTGTGTTCTTGTCAGTCATTCCATTCCACAGTAATCAGCCGTGGCAGTAATCTCCCACCAGATATAAATCGGAAATTATCAGCAATAGATGAGTCCATACCCCTTTTTCATGGCTGTTATCCATGCCAATATATAAGAAATTGAATCTCTAAATACCATATCATTATGTTTAACGCACCAGCCCCTTACTTAGCTACTTTATCTTGGTTATCAGGCTTCTCCCGTCTGCCCTGTTTGATCCCAGCTGGGACCTAGACACCGACGATACCAATTAGCCTTGGTGGCATTTCCCCAGAAGTACTTTGATCCGCAAGCCAACATTGTTCCAACACTGGCCCTTGCTACTGTCGGTCGGATTGGACGATTGGCAGATGTCTTGACTTGCTAGTAGCAGGCTAACAGGAAGTCTGAGAGGAACAGGGTACATCACAAGCCAGTTGGTACAATGTGTGTGTGTGTGTGTGTGTGTGTGTGTGTGTGTGTGACTGAGATATGATCACATATAAAGAAGTCTGAATCTAGGATTACAGCAATTTATAAATTATGCAAATACACTGAACTGAACACACTGATTCTTGACAGAAATGGAAATGTCAGTACTTTTGTAGCTGTTAATATTTCAATATCATATGAATAAGAAGCAGAATTCTGCCAACTATGGGGAACAAACGGTTGTTCAGCAATCTATCCATCCATCCGTCCTCTCTCTTTCTTCACGTCTGATGTTAAACAGTATCTATTCCACCTCCAACTTATTCATTCTTCCATCCCCCTGCTTTCTGTTATTAGCTGATGTCCACTACCAGGCCTGTCTCACTGCTTCCCAAATGTGTCTGGTTTTATGAGGAGTCTACAGCGATTACAATCAAATATGCATAGCCCAGCTGGCTGGAGGCCTGTGCTTGTAACCTTTGCCCATAACCTCCAAATGACGGCCCTTAAACTAGACAGCAAATACGGCAGTATTGCCTGTTGGTATAACCCTGGCAAAAGAGAACAAATAGCATACACATATGTATTCATAAAAATAACACTGGTCAGTGGTTGTGGAAGGCTCAGGAGAATATGCATGAATCAGAGCGTTATCTACTTCTAACTTGCAATTTCATGGGGGTAAACGTGAGAGTGCCATCTGGACTCTGATGAACTGGGTCAGGTGACTGGAGAGTTGGTGACATGGTACAAATCCCATGGTCTAAAAACACAGCTCTTTAGACTCCCGCAGGGAGTATTCATGGTCAGATCGCCTTTCATGACACTGTTACAACAGAGTGATACAGATGTCTGGCTGGCAAAAGAAGATCAGGGAGTCTGCAGGGACAGAGGTTTGGACGGGACTCTTTACCCCTGACTTGTTGCAAGGAATCCAGTTAGTCTTATTGAAACTCCCTGAGGGTTCAATAGATTGCAAGGTTTTTTTCTTTCTTTTTTTTTAAGCAGTAGTTCTGTGTGCCTTCTAATGACCATATGCGAGTGGTTTCTGCTATCCTCCCACCTGCTCTAATGTCATCACATGTCTTAATACGGCAGAGTGTAGCTTAAAACTAAAGTAATGGTTGGATAATATAGAAAGTTTTTCTAATAAGATTCACCAATTCTTAGTTTTACTCTTCTCTTAGGTAACAGAACATTTTACGAGTGGTGGAGAGCAAAACAAACATTTTGTTTTTTCACAGTCCACAAATTGCTTGACCAACGCAAGGAAACATACGTTTTAAATTAAGGGAACATAGAAACCGCATGACTATAATATAATAAAACGTTGATTATTATATATTTTAGACTAATTAAAATGATTAAATGATTATAGAAATATACTTGATCCATTGATCCCAGGTTCAGCTTCTGAATGGCTGACATACTGCTCGTCCTGTAACGCCAGTACTGATGCTTTGGAAAATCATATTTTCTTAGTTTAAGTTTATTTAACAGTGCTTTAATTTCACTAGTGCAGAAGTGCTTTGACTTGTGCCGGAGTATTTGCACACGGCACAACACCTGCTCTTATATAATGCTATATAAAGCTAATAATAAACAATCAGCAACATTCTTTTCAATTCGTGAAGAAGCTATGTTCAAGCTAATATGTGCGCTATAAGTGTGTTAAGTGGCTCTTTAAAAGCCAATGTTACCCCGAGAATTTTTTTTTAAAGTGTTTGCTGAATGCTGGTGAAGAGGTGTATAATTCAGGTAAGACAGATACGAGTAAAATTAGCTCCTGATCTTTTATCGCTGTGTGGTTTCTGTTGTTGCCATGGTCACACGGCAAACTGCTAAGGCAAGTTGAAAAAGGTTCAACCTTAATTGACTCAAACGGCAGCAGTGGCAGCCATCCTCCCTCTCCCCGCTGCCGCCGCCTTGGTGGTGCTACAGCGGCATGTAATGGCTCTCTGTCCTCTCCAATGACTGACTAATCTGTGTTCTCAAAATGCTGTCAGGTTCCAAACAGCAAGTATGTTGATTTTGGGCGAGGTTTATTCTTCAGATATTTTTCTGGAATATTGTTCAACATTATGTTCTTTGAAATGTACAGATTATTCATTTAAAAGCAGCAGTTAGTAAATTGTGCACATGAATATAGTTGTTTTTTTTTCCCGCCATGGAATTAAAGTGCATGCATATTTCGCTTCTCTACATCATAACACAGGAAAATAACACCACCATATTGAATTAAATTAAAACTGAAGAAGGTGCATGACGAACGGACTGCAGGAGATGAGACGAAGAAAAGAGGGTATTCATAAATCACAGTTGATGGGGGTGTGTAAGGACGGTTCCCCCCCACACTGCCTCTCTCCCCTTATATTACTTTAATTGAAGTCGTTTAATAATTCTGAAACTATTTTGCCCTGAGCGTGCGCTACCCATAAATCCCCATTTCTGTACACACGCTTAAGCTACACTTAACATTCCTCCATCCTACTTAATCTTTCATCTTCTCATCCATCCCTCTCTGCCCCCTGCCTCCCCCCCTCACCCCTCCGCCCTGTCTCTGTCTGTCTCTCCTCCCTCTTTTATCCCTCGAGTCAGTCCCCTTTCAATCCATCGCCTTCCCTCTCTTACTGTTTCCCACCCTGTCTGTCTGCTCCATCTTTTTTTCTTTAATTATCAGTCTTCTCACCTGTCCTCAATCTGTTTGTCTCTGTCTATTCCTGTCCTCATTTCTAACCTTCTGGTGAATCACATGCACAGGTAGGAGTTATGTTGAACATTCTTTTGGTTTTTCCCTGAGGTCAGAAAATGTAATCTGAGGGGAGTAAAAGTGCAGTTTGCACCCGCACATGTTTACGTGCAAGTATGTGTGTGTGTGTGAAAGTGTGTGTTCTGTGGCCCTGAATTTGAAGTTGACATACCTCTGTCTGCTGTGTGTGTGGGCGTAAAATGTGTGCGATGGTGGAGGCCAATCATCTCCCTGACCTTTTTACCCTCTTACCAAACCACAAGCAGACGGTTGCAGTGAATGGCACAAATTGTAATTTTCCACATGGTACTCAAACATACACGCTCACAAACCCTGCCTCCTAAAAAATAATGTTCATGAACAACAAGCAATTTGCCTTAATTTGCAAATATATGTTTTGTAGTACACGTAATGCCGCCCAGTCCAACTAAACACATTTTGATCTCTACCAACTCATAATAAAAAAGATCTGCTCTTCAGCTGCTTAATGCTCCACTATGGTCACCAGCCAGTCAGTGAATGTGTCAGTCTGCAGTTTGGTGGTGGGTAGGTACTACTATACTTCCTATAATGGTGTTCCAGAGATTTTTTGTTAATAAATGCAGGTAAAGTGGTTAAAAGAGGAAGTGTGTTGGTGATAATTCCCAAGGGTTTGTCGCAGCAAGTGACCCTTTTCACAGGCAAGTAGTTCACAAGTTTAGGGACTACGAAAAAAGTCAACGCGACAAGACCAGACCAATATTACACCAAAGTCACAATCTCTCCCTGACCTGATGAAAGTGTTTTCGTGACCTCAATCTACTACATGGGATGCAGAACATGAACTTGTGCTTTGTGTATCCAATATCTACCTTAACCTTCGATTGCCAGTGAACAAAACACATTTGGCAAAGCAAATGAGTACTCTGCAAAAAGTCGTACAATTCGCTCTGAGAGTGATCAACACATCACAAACCTTCCAGCCCCTTCGCTTGGCTGAACACATGTCACATTGTGGTGCGACCCTCCCCTAAGATTGAGGGACAGCTTCTATTATAATCTATTATAATGTGCATAAGAGATTTTAAAAAGTATACACTATTTCCTAAAGATTGAGGAGTAAAACAAAGTGAACTAAAGAAATAAGTGTGAAAATGAAGTAAAGGGGCTCAAGACTTTGGGTCTCTGTTTGCAGCATGGTGGTCTGCGTGGTATCTTGACGCAGAAGTTTGGTTAACGTTGTGAAACCGTCGCAGTTAGCTTTAGGTAACACAGCTACTTGGTTACTTGGTTAGAAAAAATACAAAGGTTTGGGCTAAAATAAGAACGTTTGCTAAGGCACTTTAGCTCAGATATGACTCAGTGATGTTGTGTCATGTGACATTTATTGTGCCAGTAAAAATAGCTCAACTTTTGATTTCACACTGGACACGAGCACCTGTTGCCTGGCTGAAAGTCCTGTGTTTGTGATACAGGCTGACTCTTGGGAGGGTACTGACCCCTTTCAGGTGTCGTCCCTTCCAATACTGCAACCAGACAGACTATTTTTGAGAATTGTATTGCCACAGTTTAGAGAGTTACATTGCGGACCGTAGCCTCTCTCCATTTGTTGTCCTGGTCCTGTACCAGTCAGGCCCCCCCTGGACTGGGCCAGTCACAGCCTTTAGAGAATAAGACACGACCACTTCAGATAAGTAATAAGTAATTTTACTCTTAAAATTTGACTACTTTGTAGAGAGCTGTGTGTACATAGAAAAAAAAGATTTGAAGTGTGAGCCCACATTGGATGAGACCTGACCTTTGCATTGCAGATTAAATGTCAAGATATTTTAAACAATCTGTCTTTTTTTCCGCTCTTGAAAAAACCAGCGCGTGGGCTTTAGGGAGGATTATCCATATCGAGCTGAGTGGGAGGCTTGACTCAAGTAAGAAATTTTGAAGGTTCCCATTGCGTAAATGGCCAGATGGTGATCTAAGAATGACTCTTAGAGCTTTAAATTATCATCACATTCTTTTTATGTTCTGTGTGGAAACTACCTGCTATTCAGTCACCATTTTTCTAATTTATGCATGTTAATAAAGTTAAAATGCTACAGTAAATTACAATGTATCAGTCTACATTGATAAATTCCTTTCAAGAGGGTTAATCTCTTTGTTTTCCTGTGGATGGGGTAGGAGAATCACTGTTGCCTCGTATAAACTGCTGCTGCAGTGACAGCCTTAGTGTGCAAACAAGACCTTTAGCCCACACACTGACCTAACTAACCAAAACCTTACTTCCGCCTTCCAAAATAGGCACTATAAATAGAGACTGTGTCTGTCTTATTTTGGAGAAGAAACTGGGACCACACCTATCCTTTTTCCTCCCTGTAGAAATGCAACAAGGAAAGTTGACTCTTAGAAGAAAGTGGGTTGACAAACTACAGCATTGAAAATGTGTTGGCCTTGTGCATTTCATCAGGCAAGTTCTCTTAATATATAAATATATATATATATATATATATATACAGTATATACTGTATATATATATATATATATATATATTTATAAACGCCTGAAAAGCAGGTGCAGAACTTTTATATTTGCGCACCACTTTGGTTAGAAAAAGTAGGCAGAAGGATGAAAAACAAAAAATAACTTTGTGTAAAATAGGCCCCCTCCGTAGTTAATGATTACGTCCGTCCATCTCGCCTCGAAGAGCCCGGTGCTGCTGACATCTGTAAAGAAAGCTTCACCTCACCCCTAACTGTGAGGAAAAGCACCCGGACTTGGAGTGCCATTTATCTTAAATGTGTGGTGGTGCATTTGGCCTTCACCTATTGGGAAAAGTGTCAAGAATTGATAAGTCACAGTACTCTTATCTTCTGCACATCCGCGTGGAGCAGTGCATTTAGTTCACACCTCAAACTAAATACACCGACACCATTATTCTCTCAAGCAGGAGAGATGAAAAGACAAGAAAAGTGGACATGGGAGCTGGGATGGTGCTGTGAACTGTGGCTCTCCTGCTGTGCTAAAGTATTCATCCATCGGAAGTGGAGGTAAAATAGCTCCTCCATTCAACACCTGCACCCAAGGGACTTTGTCCTCCATATTTTTCACACTTTTTTGCCTTAACAGAAAGTATTCCATTAAAGTCATCCTCTATCTGCGGCACCTTTCTTCTACTCCCACTCGAGCCCTATCATTCTCACTCGCATGCTCGCAAAGTGTTTTAGCACTGCTGGATACCAAAGTAAAGACACATGAGTAGGCTAGAAGATGGGATAAAAGAGAATAAATACAAGAATGAAAATGTATATTGTAGTCACAGTGCAGCATGAGATATGAATAAAAATGTGTTTCAATAAAAGGCCGTGGCAAACAAATAAAGTTTTTAAACTTTATGTAAAAGAACTGTAGTTTGTTCAGTGTGGAGTCTGCTGGGGACAGTGGGCACATCTGTCCCTGTGTGGACGCTTCAAAGCGGAGCAGCAGATCAGAGATGTGATTTGGCCCTAAAACATTCTTTATAAACCAACAGTAGTGTTTTAGAAATTGTATACAGATGTGAGAACTGAAGTGATGGAGCCTACTGAAGATAAAAGCAGGGACAAGTCGTTCTGAGGTATAAGTCCTTGAATTCTTGTTACATTTTAAGATGACAATATGCTGATTTTGTAATTGGCCTACTCTTTATTTTAAATTCACAACTAGACTTTTTGTTTTGGTCTTTATTATTAGGGATTAGGGCGAAACACTAGAGGCAAAAATATTGTTTTTGAAATTTGAGAGTTTGGGCTTTTTAGGTATTTATTTCACTTTGTCAATCTGTAGATTTCCACTAAATTCAGCAAAAGATAGCATTTCATAATGCCTCATGTGCATAACGTGTCATACAAATTTAATTGTCTTAATCTAAGTAATGAACTGGGAAAGTATCAGTGGGATTTGAATGGTGGTGGTCTAGTGTTCTAGTGGTCAGGGTTCCAGCAGGTTGTGAGTTCAATGCCAGGCTGCCACCATGGAGCTACTGAGCAAGACATTTAACCCTGAGTTGCTCCAGGGGTACTGTAATGTAATGTAATGGATATCTAGGTTTATCAATTTTTGACCCTATTCACCTGTAGTGTGTACAAAATCTATGAATTTTACAATCCATATCTTTGTTGGCCGTTTTCTCTAAATTAGGTTTTTCTCAGACTCTGAGGCAGAAATATCCACTTCAGCAGCACTACACATACACCAAACTTTCCACTTTCACACCTCTCTATATTCTGAAGCTTTTTACAGAGGGGTGTGTTCTTATCTCATTCAGAGCCTGATCTATAGAGCTTTTTATGACTAAAAACATGGCGGAAATTGATTGTTTATGTCTGTTGACAGTATTTTCTGATTTATGGAGTGATACAAAGAGAGATCCAGAATCCCCTCAGTAAAAACCTTTGACTCTAATATGTCAACAAAATGAAACAAGAATTCCGAATCTGCTTTATCTAATGTTCACATTTATGTTCTGGAAATGTAGCAAATGAGTACATATTTAATACGAGAATGCCCCATTTAAACATAACATTTCAGAATTTTTAATACGAAAAATGATTGTCTTAATGTAAGTAATGAACTGGGGAAGTTTCATGGTGATATCTATTAGTTAGAATTGTTATGCCATAAAGAGGAACTCTGACCTTTATTTATTCGGCCAAACAACAATTTCTAGTCCATCTTTGTTTAACTGGAGGACATTTTGGCAATGCAATTATCAATGTGTTTAACATTGCATGACACATAGATGTATGACAGCGAGAATACACAATAGGAATGTTGAGAAACTGTACATTTCATACTGTGAATACTAATCATCATCATATAAAGCACTGATAAATGATTTATCAATCAATAATAAAGCCATTTGTTCCAATTCAAGGGTGATTTATAAGAAAGTGGTACAGGAAAAAGTTGTTATATGTGTGTGCCAAAACTTGGCTCACCGAAGGAGGTGAAAAATAAATACAATCAGTAACAGAGAGAGAAGAAATAACAAGAAATGTCTCCGTAGAGCAACTGCCAAAAAGAGATGAGAGAAAAAGGAATGAATAAAGAGAACTCGCAGGAGGGAGAGAATTGCCCAAATGTACCCATTTTCTTATCTTGTAATCTATCTGAGCTTTTAAAGTGTTTTCTATTGTATCCCCTTCTCTCTGCACCTCCCAGTCTGGCTGTCAGTCAGCGGCCAGTGCAGACAGTACGTGTCAGCAAATCTCTAAGTGCCAGGATCCTGTATTCCCTTTTAACAGATGGGGGGAGTAGATAAAGTGTTAGCATCCCCTCATTCACACACACACACACACACACACACACACACACACACACACACACAC
>CALSCE010010630.1:1828074-1873373 GCA_943593645.1 Bovichtus variegatus
ACACACACACACACACACACACACACACACACACACACACACACACATACACACACACACACACACTGGCCTCTCAGCTCCCTGCAACCCCTACCTTTGAATGTATGTATATGGATGCATGGGAAACACCACTAGTCAGGGTGTGTGTGCTGTAGGTGTGTGTTTGTATGGATGTGTACACGTTTCAGGTTTTACTTCATTTGTCCCCGTGGGATTTCACAGTAAATATTACGGTCCGTGAGAGCAGTGAAAATATATACAGGAGTATCGTGTAATTAATGAATTTCTAGAGTTTGAATTCTCAGGGGACAATAAATTTGCTGAAAACACTTGGGAAAAGGGGGAATCAGGATTTGACAAATGTTTACCTCCTGATTAAGCAAAGGAAAGTTCCTAATACTCAGTAGAAATAGACAGTACATCAGTACATCAAGAAATAATAATCGTTTTAAAAAAGTTCTTCAAAATCAGCTCTTATTACAAAATAGTTGAATTCTAAAGTATTACTATTAGCAGATGATGTCTTGCTTTATTAGACTTTAGTGAATATAATAGTTTTGCAAACTTTTGCTCAGTATACAAATCCATCCAGGACTCAGCTCCACTGCTACTTAAGAGGATCGTGTTCAGGCATGACCTACACTGAAATGTCTCCTGATTGCTACACAGCCAAGAACATGTGATTGATTCCACTGTTCCAATTTGTATTATGTAGTGCAGCTGAAATGTAATTCATCAACCTGTTCTCACTACCAACTTCTCACTTAACCAATGCCAGTTAGGTGAAAAGTGTACTTATTTAACGTGCCAAACGTACTTATTTCAAGCCAAACCACACTCTTTTTAAAGCTTGACCAAGTTATTTTCTTGCATAAATCTAACCAAATAAAGTTCATTTTGAAAAGACACTATCAATGTAACAAGCGGAAACTGATGCTGGGGAGGATATATGAAGCCATCTATTTTGCTGACACGACACAACATATCTCCCACTCAAACTAGCAGTGAGACTAAACATGACAAGGTAAAACTTTAGTTCCAGGGGGTAATCAGGCAACACCCAGTTATTTAGGCCAGAATGAACACACAGAGTGGAAAACGTTCAGATCAGATCAAGTATCTTTAATTACTATATCCATGTACTGGAGTGCCCACATGTGACATCACAGGTCCAATGGCCATACACATTTTCCAGACACACAAACTGTCAGAGGTGGTTTATAAAATGCCTCCAAACTGAATCAAAGGTGCAAAAACACAATAAAAAAATAAAAATCAATAGAAAACTGACTTTGTTCACTGTCACAGATCGTTTTTTTGACCACTCCTCATGAACTCATAACATGTGGCTCCCAAACTAAGTTTAAGTGGACACAAAATCCCCCAAAGCAAAATGCTTACTTCTCTTATGGAACAAAGTAAAAACAAAAAAAGTAAAGCTTCTCCCAGCACACAAGGTCACCAACACTGACAAGTTTGGAAGGCAAAGAGACCCAAATATTTTCCTAAAGTTGCACTAAAATATATATTTTAGTCACGTGTGCTTTTAACCATATCTTATCAACGTTTCCAGCGACAGCAGGAGGCTTTTTTCAGAAAAGAAGCTCTGATAAAACGACTGCACACTGTTCAGCACCAAACAGCAGACAGACACTGGTAGAGACCAGCTGGTGAACATGGTGGAGCATTGAGCAGCTAAAGAGATTGTGGAGACCCAAACGGAGCTAAAATGAGAGTGAATATTGTGCATAGATTTGTCAAGACTTCTAATGAATGCATAAACCATGTCTCCTGGATAGGAAAATAGGCAAAGAAAGTTCACCACAACAGTTTTCATGAGGTGTTTATTTGTCAGTGCTGTGTTTACAGGTTGTTATGCAGTGCCCACAAGCTGACACATCAAACCAGAGCTAAAGGTCAAGCTAGTATTTACATTTGTCAGGTGGTTGAAATATAAAAATGTCATGTTTTTCTGTGTGTGCGCTGGATGCATATATGGGCAGTGTAGCAAGAACGCGATGAATATGTTGTTACATTACTGTGGCCTTTGATCATTTTTGGTTCATCTAGTTCCTTGTTCCTTCTGAAAGTTGAAATGGTATCAAAGCTTGCTATTCTTTCTCCAAGCTACAGTAATCTTGACAATTCACAGCAGCAGTTTAGCTGTGTTACTCCAGAGATGACAACATCTGTCATCTACAGTTTTTCTGCTCACAATAGAACCAACATCATATCAAATGTTGGTACAATATTGCACTCAAACCTCATTCATTCTCTCATTTTCGCAAAGATGAACTGTAACATAGCGGTTTGAAGCCTTGTCCTGGCTTCACCTCATCCTGCAGAACCATGCCCCACCTACTCCCAGATGCTGCATCGGTGTGTCATCAATATTCAACATATACTGTCCCTTATCTGATTGCTTCAGTGAAGCAGTTCATTTCTTAAGCCTGTTACTGAGAGCTTGAAGATGCATAGTATGATGCAGGCAATCACAAAACAAGTGCTCCGCATGCAACATCACTTCAAGTGCTGATTACTTTCATTACAGGGGAGTAATTAGCACCTTAAGAGGAAAAGGTAGGTTCAGAGATGCGATCCCCAGGTGATTTGAAAGAGTTAGTTTAATCTCACCAGGGTTAGAATAAATTAAGAGTTCTCGCAGGGGAGGAAGTTATTATCAGAGCTAACACACATGTACCAGCATAGTCAGAATACAAATACATCCACAACAATAAGAAGAAGAATTACACAACGGCTTAATATCTGCATCCATACTGTTTACAGTGCTACAGCATTTACTTACTACATAGGGTGGCATGCATGCAGGACTAGAGGACTATCAATATTAATGAGATGTATTCAAAAAGAAACTTTAAGTTCAAGCTAACATGTCAGTTCAAAGCAAAGTCAAGGGGATGTGATGAAGCGTTACCTTGCTCTTGGGAGCCTTGTCAATACAGCGGGAGAGTCACATTTAACTTGGTAGTTAATAATAATTGCATTTGTTAAAAGGGACATGGCGGTCGTGAGTTGGAGAAGCTCTGACTTAACCCCACAAGTAGACACTTAGGTCAAGGAATTGGACATTTTTAGCAAGTTACAGTGTACAGTTACATTTGGCATAAATGATCCTTCCTCCTTGTCAAAACCTGGTGCCTACATTACCCACAGTGCAACAGAACCACTAGCATTTGGTTGCAGATTCATGATAGTAGTGACGAGGGCTTGGAGGAGCGAGCTACACAAGTCTAGTAACCCACAACCTTTTTTTTCTTTCTTTCTTTATTTTTAATCTTGCAGTCTTCAGCCCCAGCCGATGCTGACTCAAGTGACTTGAATTTTTCAGAAAAGCCTTAAAAATAAAGCTGTATACAGTTAAGTTTTCACATATGCAGTATATGTAGAGTAGATTTTCATAAAGTCTAAATACCAAAAGGTTACCATATAAGGTGGTGGTTGGAATGGTGGCAGGAGCAGCAAACAGCAACTTAATGAATGTATTGACACAGTAAAAGTATCAGGAATGTAATGGCGGTGCTTTCCTTTGAGTGAACATCACAGCTGACATATTAGTAATGTAAAGTAGGACAATTGCACATGGGTGAAACATCTTGTTTCTTTAAAGGTTTTTAGTCCTTAAAATGCTCAAACAATAGAAGTCTGAACACTTAAAAATCATCTCTGCACACTCCATGCTACTACTCCTCTATTCTCTTATCACAACATGGCAGTAGTTCAAGACAAATGTCTTTCTCTGTTAGCGTAAAATCACATGAAGCCTGATTTCTTTTATTTATTAGCTCCAAGAACCAGAGAAGAGACATTTGGTATTGCTGCAGGACCTTGGCTGATTAAAACATAATGACAACGTGGTCAAAAGGTGATCCAGTAGAAACTGTTTTAGCCACTGATACATAATTAAAGGAACACTGGCTGCAACATAGTTACATTTAAGATGGTGATGTACTGGAACACAGTTCACAGAGATAAGGTAGCCTTTCAACAGGAGAACATGACCACAATTTCCAAAGGTCAACGTTGCCCGTGACAGACAGTAGAAACGCCACATGCTGTAGTTGTCTGCTTGTCACTTAATCTAGCCTTTTATTTTCCCAGGGTTCAGGTCATAAGAGAAACACACAGTAACCATGGGACATAATATACAATTTTGCTACTGGTTATGAAGACTGGTAGAACAAGTATTCACTTAAAATGTAAATATGTAAACATAAGCAGTGATGCGGTGAGGGAATGCCAGGTTTGTGTACTCTGAGCAGGGAGGAATGCAACCAGAAAAGTATATTAAGGGAGTCAACTTTCACTTTCAATAAACACGGTGTACTAAAGTAGTGCTCACGTATATAGACATATATGCATGAGTACAATCTACAGACATGCTACGCTGTGCTCAAACTTGTAAATACCATCGATGTATGCAGAGAACTGGATACAGCGAGGCAGCTCATTGCTATGGAACTTGTTCAGTGGCATGAGGCCAAAGAAATTAATCTTCCGAGTATAGAAATACCTCCTCTATCTTCGGGTGATCTTCCGCATCCATGGAGGCTGTAGAACAAGCGCACTAGAGGCTTCCTGAACTTGAATGGGGATACAAATATTCAATCATTCAGATTTCTCGGGGGTTGTGGGGGGTTACAGATGTGTCTCTCCCACTGTAAGTCTAAAGGTTAAAGTATTTTTGGGCCCAGTGGTATCACGTGACGGACACAGAACTTGTAATTACACGGTTTAGCCACTATGTCAAATTGGTGCTCTTCCTGGGGTCTTGGAAAATGCCTAAGCACAAATTGGACACCATGTGACCTACCCCAAGGTATGCTGGGTACGTTGGTTTGACAGAGAGAAGGAGAATTCATCAGGACTTAGGAAAAGACAACAGCGGTGCCAAGAGAATCCCGCTGCACTTACACTGGGCTATGTTATGATGCGACGGCGGATGTTATTGACGTGGTTCTGCTGTGGTGAAAATACAATTTTCCGAAGATGGACTGCTAAAAGCGCTTCTTCCAAACTCACGTCTCACCGTGTTGTTTCATGCAGGCTATATAAACGTGGACAACCCGGTGAAAAATGTTACTTCATTACCAACGTTGAAATAAAACCTTCAAACATTGAAATAAAAAAAAAGTTATATAGGTTTTTGGTCACAAAAGTGGAAGAAAATTCTTGTCACGTTGAGAATGGTTGCTCACGCTCACCCTCCTGTCCACATGGATCCCAATTAGTATGATTCTATGAAAATACATGATCATTAGTGCGTCACTTTTTAAATGTTGCTGCCGAAATAAAATTGTCGTACGGTATTATCTTCTTTTCCTTTGGTAAAGGATGGTCCAGTGTACCCTATGCTAAAGGAGATAAGAAAGGGAGCATTGAAGTACCTTTCCTGAGCATTTAGAGAATTCCACCAGCTCTTATCGTGGCTGCTACTTAAATACTTCCAGTTCATTTCACTCAGCTAGGAACCTTTTTGAAGAAAAGACTATTCGACCTGAGCCTCAAATTTTGGGGCGCACATCTTCAACAAACAGGCCCACGGATGTATGAGCAAATACATGTATGTTTTAGCCGCTGGAAAACAGCAGGCACACACGTACAGTACACACTCACACACTATGTCAGCAAGCTGTGGGAGGGACAGTGTGACAAATGTGCCTTGTCAGAGTCACCTCCAGCGAGGGAGTGCTGGGAAACAGGGGGAGGAGGAGAGGAATGTGGAGGTTAAAAAAAAAGAAAAGAGAGTGAGATGAGTTACTTAAAAAGCACAGAGAAGATGAGGAGGAGGAGGAGGAGGAGGAGAGCATGTTATGTTTCCTTCACGGGGGCCGTTTGCAGCATTATTGAATTGATGTCATTGTACATTTTTTCAGAGGTTTACTGAGGCCGTTACCTCTGGATGCACTGCAGGATACACCGCAGGAAGCACCCTGTTCAGAAGCTCATTCAACTTCTGAGTGAATTCATAAGCAAGTTAGTTAGTACAGTTTTTTTTATTAAAGCACCTTTCACAGAGCAAGGTCACAAAGTGCTTCACAAGACTAACATTGTCAAAAATACACCATAAAAAGAGTACAAAGAAACAAACAATAAAACATAAACAACGACAGACCTAAAAAATACACAAAAGTACAAACACTAGACAGCACAAGGAGAGTTCAAATGAAAGAAGCGACAGTGAGAAGCTTGATTTTTTTCAACCCTCATCCATTCAGCTTTCTGTCTGCTGCTGGTTACTCTTCCAGAGAAGGATGGGATATTATCTCTCACTGTAAGTGTGTTTCTGAGACAACATGCTTCCCTCACACTGCAAGCTTTTGTTCTCAGAAATACATTTGCATTAGACTTTTCATATATTTCTTTATATCTATATTTATCTTTATATATCCAATAGCAACATGAACTGATGGACAGTTGAAAACACAAAATTCCACATGCCAGTTATATTCTAGTCTTGCTCCATATAACCTACATAAAGGTTATATTGTTCATTTTTGGTTGAAACTTTTTCCGAGCCATAGCCATACTGTTTATTCTTGGCTGAACATTGCTGGTTGTAGCCAAGCTGGTGTCAGTTGTCCCGTTGGGAGTGATGTTGGATTTACTTGTTATCATAACAAAAATTTTTTTACAAATGCAGTGTCATTTTCTTTGTAAGAACCAGGGTTGTGAGAGTCAAAGTCAAATAATCAAATAGCCAATCATCTGTTGACCCTTGGACTTTACGCTTATTATCGGCTATTTTTAAACAATTTTACACACAATCCAATATCTTAGCATTTGATTATGGAAGTTTATTCTCGACCTTGGGATCAGTATGTGTGACAAAATATTTGCCCACTTGAGCTTTTTCAGAGATTCCAACCACATCTCATTGTCTTGGTTGGCGGATGGAGCTGGATCAGGTGCTTGATGACCTATGAGGCTGTGAGATTGTTTTATATTTTTGAAAGGGACTTTGAATTTGCAAAACATTTTGTAAAGTAATGCTTTTTTTTTTTTTTTAGAGTTAGATGAGAAGATTGATACCACTTTCATGTCCGTACACTAAGTATGGAGCTACTACCAGAGGCCGGTTATCATAGCTTAGCACAAAGACTGGAAACAGCTCACTTCTTGAAGTCTTGTCATCGCAGAGGTTGCCAGAAGGCAATTGTTTGACACACGACCCCCTACGAAACCGCAGTGTGTCGTGTTTGCACCTCGGTTTTTTTACGAATTTATCAAAATATAAAGTGTTAATTGGTGAGCTTTAGAGATGCTGTTACTTTCACGGATGCTAACTTTTCCCCCTGTTCCCAGTCTTTAAGCTAAGCTAAGCTAACCGTCTGGTTGCTGTAGCTTTATAGTCAGTGTGCAGACGTGAGTGTGGTAGCAATCTTCTCAATTAAATCTTGGCAATGAAACAAACAAGCATTTCCCAAAATGTTGAACTATTGCTTGAATTTAATCATTATTTAAATTGTTGCAGATGAAACAATTGTTCATTCTTGTCGCCATTTTTGTAGGAACCTTTGTCGCTATTTCTCTGTCTCTGAAAGGTAGATGACAATCCATTCTTTATCTCACTGACAAATCTCATGAAGTAACAACTATTTATATCAGTTACCTTTTAGTTCCCTGCAAACTCTCATTCTCATCCAACACTCAGTTGTCAGCTCTTATTGCCTTGACAATTCTGACAAAATGATCTATGTTTTACACTATGACCTTTAAGTCTTTAGTCCAGCTGTGTGACGATCAACGATATGATTTACTGTGATTACACAGTCAAAAGGAAGGCTTGCTCTGACCTCAGCATCTGTGCCATCAGCCCCAACCACAGGGCCAATCATCTGCTGACAATGGTATTCTGAACCAGTCCTCCTTCTCTTCAGAAAAGACTAAATGAGACTAAAGATGTCCAAGTTAAAACCAAAGACAGATAAGACACAAGACAATTTAAATCGTTACGAACAACCTGTAAGAGAGCAGCACTTTGTTCAGCACTGAAGCATAGAGCTAAAGAATGAATGAAGAATGGGTAAAGATAACAGTATTGATTATGATGTGTTTTTTTTTTAGCTCGCTGTTACTTTTCTACGCATGTCCAATGATGTTGTCTTAATCACAGCTTTCGCTCAGGCACTCTGCAAGCAATGGCCACGTCTGCCAATACAGTACATAGCCAGAGTGGGTGGTTTAATGGAATAAGGGTCAAACTGGCCTCCAATTCAGTCGAATGGCCTCCAAGTGTGTCTCTCTAGCGAGCACACACAGATGGATGCACACATTTTAAAACTCACTTTCCAGTTCTCTCACTTTGTCCTCAAACTCTTTGGATGTGTTACTTGTACAGTTGTCGCTCCTACAGTCTTGCTCTGCTATTGTGCACATTTGTATTGGGTGATAAAATTCGATTTCACAGATATCAAGTTTAGGGTTATCTTACCCTCACTGCAAAAACTGCTCTAATATCACACCAAAGAATATGTTTAAAACTATTTATTTTTCTTTATTTGTAGGACAGATGAATTTGGTGTCCCTGCAACATTTTATTTTATTTTTTTTTCACCCCAACTGACTACAATAGCCCTGCTGATTCCATTGTTGTTTTATTAAAAAAAAATCCAAACACACCACAGCCACATAGCTGCCTTCACTGCCATACACTTCAGTGTCCTAATGTCCTCTGGGAATTCCCCCGCAAATCTCTTCTTCAATCGTATTGATTGACGATACTCTACCAGATGGGAGAGAGAAAAAAAAATCCAAAGTTTTGTTCGTTTAACATTAAGTACTTTCCTGCTTTAGATCATATTGTGATTGTAGAATAGATTTTTGCAGGAATTACATGACAAATTAGCTCACCTGCAAAAGAGCAATTTAACATTACATTGTATCTTGAACCCTTGTACACACAGATGAGAATATAGGTACAAGGCACCAACTGGGAAAAGCAAGTAACCGTCTATGTGAACATTTCTAAATAAATTTTTGTTTGATGAAATCGGAGTACTGGATAACTTGATGACGACTAATTGACATAATGGAAACATGCAGGTGTCAGGATTCACACACATTGCATAAAAGGCAGGTAGGTGGGAATCAGTAGTGGCCCAACAGCAGGTTAGATTTTGCATTCAGGTTAATCCATTCCCCACAGCTCTACTGATCATTTTAGTTTGTTTATCACCCTCATTGTTTTGGTTTTACGGAACAAAACATTAGTGTTTTGGTTCACTCTCACGGCTCTCATTGACCTTGTTTCCCGCAGTCGCTGTCAGCAGTTTTTTAGTGAAAAAGGTCTGACAAACCCACTGTACCCTACCTGATCAGCACCAAAGGAAAGACAGACTAACTGGGGGGTTAGAGACTAACTGGGGAACATTGTGGAGCATTTAGCAGCTAAACAGACAGATATTATATCTATTATAGGCTATAGTGGAATTACATGCATCAGGTGGACACAAACACAACCTAGCTAAATGCTAATGATCCTGCATGTCGGCTGGGTGTGCACACAGGAAGCTGTTTATTCATATGTTCACATTATCAAATGAATAAGGTGATTATGTACAGTATTTGCAGCTTGTTTGACTGCCCATGAGTGACTAAAACGAATATGTCTGTTTTAAGTTGCACTTTAAACCTTGTCAGGCGCCAGTGGAAACCAAGGTCGTGTGGACAACAAGAGTTAATGTAAATGGACCTTCTTGGTCTATCACATTCACCCCAGAGGGACACCAGTCTACAGTCGCTGATGCTTGGAAAGGTAGAAAACAGATTACGAGTGTTTTTATGCGTAGGTATGTGGCAGTGTGGGAGTGTGATTGAGAGAGCCAGAAAGTGACAAAGATAACAGAGGGAGAAAACTGAGAGACAATTGCAGGGTGACTCGGCTCCCATTTCCTCCTTGTCCCTTGTGATTACCCCAGCCTACTCTGTTTCTCTCTCCATTCGTGAGCACATTGTCAAACAGCAACATCTCACAATCGCTCCGTCAACCCTGCAGAAAGATAGAAAGATTTATGTAAACAACTTCTAACACCATGACGTCCTGGAGAGGGACAGACATAGCAGGAAAAGTGAAAACGAGAAAGACTTGTGAAAAAAGGCAGGACCGAAGCACATAATTCATACAGGGAAGCCGCGATAGAAGGAAGATTACAGAACAATACATGCTAGATTTTATTTGTTGTCCCTCCCTTCCCCTCTGCCAGTCCATATCTCATCAATCTGTGCACAAGTACTCATTGTTCTTTGGTGAAGATCATGAGTCTGAGTACAGACAGACCACCTACCATCCATCCTGCAGACAATAAACAACGAAGGGCTCCGTTTGAACGTTCTGACAGCATTCTGGCAACGCTGTGAGCCTTTATGAGTGGTAAAAGTGCTGTGTGAACAATCTGGGCGAGCTAGGCCAGCAGCCAAAGTAGATGACACCGACAGACATTACTGCGTGTGTGCGAAGAATAAAATGTGTCTGCTGCAAAACCGTTTTCTTTCACCGGCAGAAAGTAAAAAGTTGATTGGGAACAGAGGTGCCTATTACAGTCAGAAGTAATAATAGGGTGGAGTGACGGCATACATCACAGGACAAAATAAAGTCCTGGCAGGGATAGTGGCGTAGCAGAGTGGGTGTGTGAATGTGTGTGTGGTGGGAGTCACTTGTGTTGTTTGGGTGCATATTTACTGCAGGAGATGGAATCGAGGCATGTGAAAAGATGGAGAGGCGAGCCAGCAGACTAACAGACAGGCAGCAGGCAGAATAAGTGTCTGATGATCAGTCCATCTTCTGTCACCTCCACAACAAGCACAGTGACACTGCATTTGCTCAGGCTGCACTATCTGAGAGAAAACCTCTCCATGGTGTGAAATTGACGTGTCATGGGGGACTGTGGAACAAAAATGCTTATTTTTTTGATAAATCAGGGCTGTTTGCTACTGCCCATACACGGTGGACTGCAAGCAACCATTTTCTCGAGTCAAGCTTTCACTACGAGAGTCACACTAGACAGATGTCCTGTAAATGGCTGTGGCCCTCCTAAAGTCATTTTAAGGAAAATAGACTGTCCAAATCCCTCAGTACTTGAAACTAGGGAAAAGTTAGAGGCAGACAAAAGAGAAAAGCTTTGATGAAAGTCAGCACAATCACAGGGCACAGAAAGCTACGATAATGCAGGAGTTCATTTCAACTAAACACTATACCAAAGGTACAATGAATAAAACTGCAGGTTACTGACGACCAAGGTGTATTTAAGGCAATGGAACATCCTGATCATGGCGGACCTCGATCAATGTCCAGGTCATGGGCCAGAGGACAGAGAAGCAAGGACTTGGCAGAATTAGCCGAATGGAAAGCACCCATTATCTCTTTTACAAGATGGCAGCGTAGAGTAGTTAACACATTCTCATAAAAACACACCGAATTAATTTACAATATAAGGCAGGTTTCCAATTAAATTTTTATCTTGTAAAAGATTCCAAGTCCATTTGCATGAAATGTAGGGAACTAAAATGATCCATCTAGATGATTGTGTGTGATAACTGTAAGAAACAGAAGAAAGCACTTTACAGAGGCAGACAGGAGGACTAACAATCATACACACATGACACCAACCCAAACCTTAAAGCACAGTGTTGGTGCATATTAGACTCTGCTTCTTCAGATAGATTATCTGGATAATGATCCAAATGAGTTCTAAGTATCTTGATTGTGCCCGTATAGTGATCGAATTTCAATATGCAAATTATAGGCGGGGCTGGCAGACAGCTAATAGACATGGTGCGTCCCGATGCCATCAATGGACGTCATTCATTTCTGAACGTTTTTTTTTTGCAAAAGAATACTTGCCAGCTGCTGCTAATACTTGTCATTTTTGACAGGATTGCTTAAGCTAGCAGGAAGAGGCAGAGTTAGGTGATTCAGATTTCTTTCTTCAGAATGTGGTCATACTGTACGCAGCCTGGTATCATCATATGGCGGCAATTTCTCAAGACATGTCGCATGTTGTCACTAAGTATGTTTTGGTTTTCACGTGTCATTTCATGCCGCGGCAATATATCAGAGCAGCATCGTTCCTACTGCGGTGTGGATACAATATAAAGGGGGATTCTTCTTCTACTTCACTATATTACTACACTGGGCTTACTCAAGCAAAACATGTGTATGCCTGGCCTGAAGTGTGTGATGTCACAAATTCAGATTTTTTTCTATGAATAGCCTCTTTTGTGTGTGGGAAATAGCATATGCATGGCTTTTTGGGTGCATGCTGTTTATTCATCTGCACCCCAGGTTTTTTTCCCACTGATTAACATCCATTAACATAGACAGTTATGAAAGTTGGTAAAAGGCAGTGATGGCTGGATTGCAAACAGAAACCTAAACCTGAGCCTTTACTGTAGTTGGGATCATAAACACTTACTTCACAGATCTGTAAATGAATTATAATCACTTCTGACGGCCTCATTTCAGACATAAACCCAACTCCCGCTCTCAAATAGACATGATCAAGGCTTTAAAGCACAATCCTGCATGGTTATTAAAATAGACAAATAAACATTTTATTCTGTAAAGCAGAAAGCTTGCACTCAGCATCGATCCAGCAATCCATCGCCTAACATCACAGAGTGAACATAAAAGTTAGATACACGCTGTGTTATCCCCTGCACTCCTTGAAAGGGACTTAAGACAGAGAAGCATGAGCATTTCAACTTTCAGAGACCGAGAGACTACAAGACATATAAAGAGCAATTGGACTACTCACCATCAGGGATTATGCTCAGTACACACACATCTGCACATACAGCTCATGTATTTCAAGGTTCCTGTGAAACAAATCTTAAAATGACAGGATGGCAGTTAGCCATGTTTAACAGTGAGCTGTACAACCTTCAAAGCCAGATGTCACGTGTGTCTACATTACATGGAAGGGATGTATATATCTGTCAACTTCTGCTGATATTACACTAAACAAACTTTAATAGTTTTAGTTTTCATCCTATAACGTGCTGTGTGTAAAGGATAAGTTCCCATTGTGTCCGTCTTTTTCTTTATGGTGCTACTCATAAGCCCATATGCGCATTAAATGTAGTTATTGGTTGCTGTTTCTCCTCAGCCCAAGTTATTATTAGGCTTCAGCACAAAGCCTGTTTTTAAAAAAATGCAACAAAACAAAAAACAAAAGTGATTAGTAAATAGAAGATAAGTTCTACAGGGCTCCTGCATGCTTGAACATTGGACACAATTAGTATTTATTTTGATAAGGGAAATGTGCATGTGGGGAAATGATCTTATATTGCATTTCGCAGTTTGTATGTTGGTGGAACTGGCCAAAGGAAGTGGAACTAGTGTCAGTTTTGAAGGCTCATCCGATGTCAAAACAGTGCACAGCCCCTATCATGAGAATATCGTGAGGAAGAATTTGACACTTCTGTAAATTTAGTTGTGACAGTCACGAGGTAAACACTGAAAAATATGTTGTAACAAAGTAATCCGCCAAGAAGCTGCTCTTGCCAACACAATGCATTAGTTGATGACACAGCAGTCCAGTAAAAGCTGAGCCAGGTTAAACTTATTTGCTGTACGATCCAGTTTTTTTCTGAACTTGGATTCCCCACTGCGTCAACAAAGTCATTCAATGAAAAGTGATGGGCAGGGACAGCTCATTTTCAATGTAGATAATGGCCTGGGCAGTGAAGTATTACCCTGCTGCCCCAATGAGGCGGATGGACCCTGTATTCACACAGGGCACTACTTTTGAGCAATGAATAACAATACAAGTGACCTTGCATGAGTTGTATTCAATTATTCCATCACATTTTGTGCCTGTTGAAATATTTAATGCAGACACAGTGGTTGACAAATGCTTTTCGGTTTGTGGTGTGTTGAGACGGGTTCCGTCTGCAGTCACACGTTAATGCTCACAGAATACCGTGCAACACCGGCAATTGGCTCTCTGCTACATGTTTTGCTAATGCTTTCCTACATACTACTTAGGTGCATGTTCTCTGTGAGGTGGGTGGTCTGTTTGTGTGTATACGTCACATAGTCTTGAAATGTGCACCTCGAGAGCCACCATCTGATATCTTTTAATGCAGGCTGGTATTAGCGCTGAGCTCCTGACTCATTTCCTCTAAGACAACTCTCAGACATATCTGACCTCAGACCTGTCAGGGATGTTTTGTAAACCCCGCAGAAACCAGGTATGTACACATTCACTTCCATCAACCCTGTTTTGAGAAACACGTCATTGTGGAGGACAAACAAAGCGTGGGATAATACAATTACACAGTACTGTCGTTAATAATCTCAGTGACAACCCAGATGCTTTGCCATCGCTTGTACTGCTCGCGCCTTGTCAAAGCATATTAAAGGAGCATTGTACTGCGCCACAATAGACACCATTGTTCTCTGTTCAGCGCTGCCACACGGGGCTGTAAACAGTGAGGTTGGCTTTCGGTTTAGGCTACTGTGGTGCTGTACAGGTGCTGCTGGGAGCAGGGGAATATGGGCAACCTTGTCACTTGGTAGTGATGAAGTCACTGTGTTGTGTTGTGACTCAAACACAACAGAGAACAATGTATATCTAAACGTTGAATGGAGGGATGAATGTCAGTGAGTGCTTAACATTTAGCGACTCTTCGAAGATCTGTTGTGAACATGCTGTTTACACCAAGCACCCATTGAGGAAGTTAAAAGGAAACAGGATGCAGGTTTATCCTCAACTATACAATTTAATCTGATTTGGAATGTATGCAGGTCCCAGTTTCAGTGCAGATGCTCAGTTCATTTCTTTCATCATTCTTTTTGAAAAAGTTTAGGGGTTTACTATCCACACTCTAAGATAGATGCTGTTAAAGAAACTACAGAGCCCACTAAGTGTCACCGTTAATCTAATAACATTAGATAGATTTTTTGGGAAGCAACATAAAACCAGGCATGTTTGGAAAAGTAAAGTTATTTATTCACAAGGTGCTTAGGTAATTGATATGAAAAAAAAATACATGAGGCAGACTAGAGGGGGAAAAGGGTTTGTGGGTGCTGTTCAAATCAAAGACAGAAATATAATCAAAAGAAGACTCTTAAAATTGAATCTACAAACAACTTTTCCTAAAAGAAACCAAAAATGGGAATAAAACCTTGCTATTTAACATTGAAAACCAAAGAAAACCCACTTCTGCCCCTTGTGTTTTTTTAACAAAGGAATTTCTGTGTGCGCATAATCACTTATTAGTTATATATTTTGTATCTATTCAAAGCACATTATCTGTGCATAACCGGAGAAGATTTGTATTCATTTACGTTGGGGAGGGCGATGATTTGTCTCATTCCCTCAGTCTTCCTATCTACGCAGTGTCCATAAAATAAAGGTCGAAACATTTGGTGTGAACTTGTTGGAAGACATCATGAATGCAATCCATACACATGCAACTCAGTGTAACATGCTGCATACGTCGGGATGTGGAGGGAAAGCATTCAATGAGTGTTGAGCATCTGCGATCACTCAGGCCCAGCTGAGCCGTCTGCGCGTTCGGCGTGCCGGCGGAGACGGTCTCGGCCAGACGCAGGCTGTTATTCACCAAGGCAATCATTATTATCGTTATCAAAACCCTGTCGTGATTATTCTCAGACACCCTGCTGACAAGCCATCTGTACTTCAGGTGGAAATCAATGACGCTCTGGGTCCTCTCCATAATGTCCCCAAAGGTCTAGATGCTGAGACAGAAAGAGATAAACAGCGATGGTAAGAAGAGAGAGAGACAGAGCGAGGCAGAGAGAACAGGAAGAATGAAGTGCTTGTACAAGTGAGACAACTAGTATTTAGCTTGCCTTTTATTGAGCTTCTTTAAAAGAGGAAGAATTAGCTGGAGGGTACCTTTGAGAAAGTACATAAGGAAGATATATAGTTAATCACAAGCTATTGAGAGCCATGTAAGTACTATGTAGTTTATTCTGCTGTGCATCCGAGGTGAACAGGGCCTCAGGTTATATGCTGCGCATTACAGTAAGGCTGATATTTGTTTCTGAAGGCTGATGAAGTTTTAATACTTTGTATTGAAGTTGCCTTCAGCGTTCAATATCTTTCTGTCATCTGGATCATCAAAGTCTACGCCTGTAGTTTGGTTCGGTTGGACAAAAGAGGAAAAAAAAAGATTTACTCTTGCCTTTTCGTTGTTGTCCATTCTGTGTTCACATTGACTCACTACATGGAAACATGTCATGTGGACTGACCGGTAAGTCATTCACTGGACAGTTTGTGGTGATGTCATCCTGCATCATCAACGCTACATGAACACACATGGGCAAGTCAAAATGTGCCGGATGTGTTTATCTATCTTTGGAGCTTATGAGAAAATAACTAATTATGATCAGATCTTGTCTATCATAAATACTGATGGACAGGTAGAAACAGGACAAACTTTCCCATCACTATCATTCTAGCTGGATGAGAGTTGCTGCAGCCGCTAACTGAAGGTCCCTCTCCTAAAATAGTTTCGTAGCGGCGGAGAATCGCGAAATCACGATTTGTTTTCTTATTTCTGCCACTTTGGATTTATAGGATATAAGATTAATAGGCAACAAAACTACTCGGTTAGGTTTAGTCAAAGATCATGTTTTGGGTTAATAAAGGTGACGTGGCGTCACATGACATAATACCAAGTGAAAGAACGTCTTCAGTAAAAATAACTTGACTTTTGGTTTCACACAGCGGGTCTCTTGGGTGACAGTCCTGTGACAAAACAGACAAACAAACAACCCAAACTGAAAAGAACATATCCTTGGAGGAACAAGTAAATGGTTTATTACACACTATAATCTGCTTGTAAGCATATCTGTTGCCATGAAAATATTATTAAATCTAATATACAGACACACACGACACATTTTGCAGACTGTGTTAAAGTATCTTATCATGACTGAATAGTTTACATCCACCTGATATTTTGAGAAGCGCTACTACTGAGTGTGTAACCTGGATCCATGTATCAGCTTGCCAAACGTCACACGGTGTGTTCCTCAAGCCAAAGTGATTGACATAACAATGGCCTCTTTTTCCACCGACCGGCCATAAATTCCAGGTTCCCACCACTCCTGCTGTCTAGGAGGCAGGAAGAGAGCTGCACATGTCATAACACAGCGTCACCAGGTCTGCTTCAATGGCTTTATAATGATCATGAAGAGGAATCCGTTTGTTTATCCTCCTGGAAACAATGTCAGCCACTCTCTCACATTGACAAGCGAGCCGTGCAGAGCTCCTCATATCACAGACGCAGCGTTTCACCATAAATTGCTGAGAATGTTCACCCCCATGCAGATTAAAGTGCTAGGTGCAAATATGTGTTATTTTTTTATATAATTACTGTATATGCTAGATATTTTAATTCCAGATGTTTTTTTTTTTTTCCAGATGTCTAGACCGTCATCACAATAAACTCCACTTCACTGCTGTCTGCCGTCTGTCTGTTTCTCAAATCTCTTAATTTTCTCCTCTGCCCTTTTTCCCTTCACACGTCAGTCCAGCATGGCACTTATCTCAAACTTCAACCTGTCTCTACATCTTTTTTCTCCTCCTCTCCCTGATGGTTTGACATTTCTGTCCATCTGACAGATAAAATAGCCTCCCCAGCAGTACTGATATTATTCTGTTCTCCCTGCGCCGTCAGGGGCAGTCTGTGTCATCACTCTGTTTTTTGACTGTCCCTCTCCTCTTCCTCTCTTACACAGTTGCAGCTAATACCATGCTACATGTGCTCACACACTGACACACAGAACTGCACACGCATGTTTTTTTTCCTCCTGAATCCTGGCAGCAGGTCCTCTTCATGCGAGGGCCACGACAGTATTGTTCTTCTCTGCCAGAAGAATAACTTTGCCCATCCTGTGGCCCCGCAGGCCGCTCTTTTATAACCTTGTTTTCTCTCTCAGGTGAAATATTTTCACACCAGCTCTGAGCCGGGATAGATAGAGGGTTGCGGGGCGAGAGGTGACGAACGCTTCCGGCTCTCACACGGCTCGGGCCAGAGCTGTGCCCCAGCACTGCAGATAACAGACTGCCCCGAGGGAAACAGGTAATCATTTAAATAGATATTCAATGGTGTGTGTGTGTGTGCAAATCAAAACATCAAAGGCCTGTGCTGTGCATGTGTACAAGCTTACACACTGTCTAACACAAACAGGGTTCTAGCAACAATGTCTTGCATTACTTTACTTATTATTTATTTACTGTGAATTGCAGTTTAGAAATGTGTATCAGCTACAAATGTCTGCACGTGCCACACATACTGTATAAACACACAGCGGTTGAGATGAAATGTCTTGTGTAAAGCTAAAGAACCACACTTTAATGAGGCCCAGATTGGTAAGAAACTCTTCAACCAACTTATTTTTCCTATTGTTTGTGTTGGGGAACCAATGTAAAAAGCAACCTTACAATTAGAAAATACCTCCAGATAAAAAAGAATAAACTCAGAATAAACCCATGTACGATACCTGCCCGGCAACAAACAGCAAACAGACAAAGTGAGCGGAGTGAATAGTGGAGCAAGGTATTTCCCACAGGATTGAAAGATGTCTTAAATGTGTCAAGTGGACACAAACGCCAAAACATAAAGCTAATGTTGTCAGCTTGGTTCACTGTCCCTAGGTGGCCAAAAGATGGTTTTATTCATATTTATATACATACCTTCATGACCTTAATATGAATCTGCAAGGTCAACAGGCTATTAGCTGCGATGCATTCAGGCTAACTTAAGCTGGTCTGAAAACATCCGCCAGGCTAAACCACTGATTTTGATGAGTGTATGTGTATACATAAGAGGCCTTCCATCATACATGTGTCCTGCATTGTAACCTTAATGTTTCTTCTCTGTTCCTTTTGGAGAGGTTGTACTTCTATTATGGCTACATCTCTGTCTCTCTGTAGAATACATTACAATAACAACCTGTCTGCTTATCACACTCATCACAGAGACTTGTTTAAGTGAATTTGTCACACAGGTGTATTGTCTACCTGCCACATCATTTTGACGGTGTGTTCCTGCAGGTGCATGATGGTTATGTCTGCATGTGGAGGGCAGTGTTGACTCACTGCTGGTGCATCTCTAAACAACAATCTGCTAACTATGAGTGCTAACCGCTGATGGCAGCCAGGGATATGAACATTATTCATCCAACAACAAAGAGCAGACAGACGGATGGGAAGGCCCCCCTCTTAGTCTGCATGGCTATCATGAGAGTGAGCACTAATCTTAATTTCAGTTTGATTTATGTGAAAATGGAGGATGTGTGTGTAAAGAGAAAAAAGTCAGATTAAATTTAGTAATTAGTGTAATTAATAAATTATACTCTCAATAATAAGGGAAGTAATCATCGGACTCATAATTGTTGAGCACTGTTTAAAATCATACTGTTGCTCAAACACAGATGCTTTTCCAGCATTGTGTGCTTTTATAATAGCAATTTTCTTTAAATTAATTTTTTTTTCACATTTTTTTTCCTTTGTCGACTTGATCAAAGGTGTGTCCATTTGCCTGTATAATCAAACGAGAAAAACTGCATAAAATGAACCTCTAATAGGTATTGTTTTTTCCCTGTTAGCTATTGTCCTGGCTGGATTATTGCAGCACTGCGTCGGGACAACAACTGCTTTGTAGGTCACTCTGCTTCTTGTTACTCCCTGATCAGTCTCAATAAATCACTAAGCAGACACTTTGAAATACAGCAGCTCGCCCGACTGGCCCAGATTAAAGGGAGGAGGGAGGCCTTTTCACACACAACTCAGTTAGCACGGAGCAGAGGGAGAGAGCTTGACACCTAAATTACCCACAAAGCAGTGCAGATTAATCATTCATTCTTATGCGAGCCCTGGCATGTACCTCTTGACACACACACAGACAGACAGACAGAAGAAGAATCTCTCCACACACACACACACACACACGCACACACACACACACGCACACACACACACACACACACACGCACACTCTTCAGAGTATTCATAAAGGCTGTGTCAAATGTTAATACTTCATTCCAATCTAGCTCTGGTACACTTATACTGCTGGAGTTGACTGTTGCTTGATTGCAAAAGGAAGCATCCCTCGAACTGTAAATATCATAATCTCTTAATGTTTGACTTAAGAATGTACAATAAAAAAGCAGAAATCACTCTTGGAGCTGCAGTGATCTAGCTGTGCTGCCATGCTTTTTATATCAGCTCTTGCAGGAAATCACAGAAAGGTAAGGAGAGGCTAAGGCAAACACAAGCGGATGAAAAACACACATATGGTTCAAATATCTTATCTGGAAAGTCATTGAGATTAGTCATTATATTCTGTTACAATGACTTATATTTGTTCATCTCTGGACACTGGATCTCTGGCATCAATACCAAATGCATTACATACAGAACCACCGCTCCCTTCAGTTATGTATTTTTCTTCCTTGCCTGAGTCTCTCCCCTGCCACTTGACCCTCTTATCTGTTTTCTATTACTGTAATTTGAGTTACTAAGAAGTCACTTGATATCCTGGGTGGGGTAGCCCGGTGTCACCCTCCAACTGGAAATCTGTGGATTTATCCAGGAGGGGATAAGAAAGTATTTCTATGAAAGACAGGAATAAAGATGAAAAGACAACAGGGTAAAAATAGAGGCAAATGGAAGGAAAGGGAAGGTGAAAGAAAAAAAGAGGGGAGGATAGAATGTGCAAAAAAGGAGGGAGTCCAACAGCTGATGTATTCAAGTTATCATACATCACATGTAATCATAATAATAATACTTACTACATACATCTACATCCTCTCCATACACAATGACATATACTAGAATTCTGTACTGGCCTAAAGCTGAGACCCAAACCTTGCCTGTACCCACAGCTTTATTAACACATTCTCACTCGCAACTAACTTGTGAAGTAACTACACCTCAAACTAAGACGCTCTACATACCCCTCCAGTATCAGTTTTTCGACGTGTCAGAGACAGTGTTTCGGTTTCTGTTACATGCAAACAGAACGTAGGTTTACTTCATTTTTAAATTTACCTGCGCAACAAAACTACTTGGTTAGGTTCAGGCAACAACAGTAAGGGTGAAGCTTAGGAAACATTGTGGTTTGGGTTAAAATAAGTATGTTTGTAACGTAAAATAAGTACGTCTGTATCATAACTGCTGTTGGTTAAGTAAGTCAGTAAAAAACAGGAAAATATGTCAACCTTGACTTTTGCTTTCAAACGTCACACAAACAACATCCTGTGTTTCTTTGAATTATACATCCTCTCCTACAGACAATGCAGACTTTCTTTCTTTCTTTTTATACTACAGAGTTCCTTTTATACGGCAGTTATGATAAGGATGGGCTTCCATTGGAGTTAGTTAAAAACCCGGTGCATACAGACGCTGTATGCCTTGGTGCACAGACCAAGCGTCCGTATTTGATGAGTTGGGAATGAAAACTGGTCGGCTTTATCTCACCCTTTACCGAGCATTAGTTTACCAGGTTAATGAAGCCTCTCCACCCAGCCTCTATCTGTCTGTTTGTCTCTCTGTACTTATTTTTTCTGCTGTGTCTACCTCTTGTTAACCACCGATTATGATTTGTTCCGTATGTTTTACTTGTTTAAAAAAGATCTATTATTATAAGAGAGATTGGTTGTTTGGACCTTTTACCACTAAGTATTTATAACTCAGGAATATTAAAACAATAACCAAACACACAGTACAGCTTCTTTACGGTGTGTGGTTCGATGCTGGAGAGAGGACTCCCATCTGTGCTTTTATTTTGCATATTCTACAAGATAATTAAATATGGATTTGCACTCCGTCAGTATGAAATTACGTTATTTTCGTCTGGAAAGTCTCATAATAATTTTATAATTTGACTTGATGAAAGTGAAAGAAAAAGCCAAGAAGGTGAATGATGTGCCTGTGGTCTCAGCTTGTTAACACTTCCTGTTGACCTTGTTTGGGAGGTTCACCAACCGACACCTAAAACACATGTGAGCTATCAGTCAGCGGCTCGCTGCTGAAGAGGTGCAGCAGGGTCAGACAGACAGATCCAGTCCCTTGATTTTATCTGACGGAGGGACACAGAGACAAAGACACATGAGACATGAGTTTGTCAACCTGTGTTTACTCCTTATCTGCCCTGAAAAAAACAAACTGTTGACAAAAGACAAGATGGCTCCAGTCAAAACAACAAGCATCACCGTATGGACACACTTCCTGTTTGCATCCAGGCCATCACTTCAGCCTCAGTAGGCAGGTACCCATCCTACAGTTTGACGGACAAAGTCAATTTGGTGAAGGCTTGTGCAGCCAAAATGTAACATAATAATTTAGTTAATGACCAAATTATCAGGTCCCGTCCCGTTCGTTAGATGTTTTGTGTTTGTACTTCCTGTTTTATTTTGTTAACTGTATGTTCCCTCTTGTGTCTGTTTCTAGTTCCTGTCCCCAGCTGTCTCCACTCTGTTCATTAGTGTCTCCACTCTGTTCGTTAGTGTCTCCACCTGTGTCTTGTTATCCCCTCCCACTTCCCGGTGTATATAGTCTGTGTGTTGTTTGTCCTTTGTTGCCAGTTCGTCTTCGTTCTTCATGACAAGAGTTCCAGCATTCCCCGTGTTCCAGCATTCCCCGTGTTCCAGCATTCCCCGTGTTCCAGCATTCCCCGTGTTCCTGATTCCCCGGCTTCTTCGACCTTGTTTCCGTGACCTGACTCTGCTTTTGGATTTCCCCTGCATGTTTGTTTGTCTACTTTACTCAGTAAAGTACATTACTATCATCATCGTTCTGTCTCTGAGTCGTGCTCTTGAGTCCCTCTCTTCCTGGGTACTGGTCGTACCGTTACAGTACGAACTGGCCATTAACATGGACTCAGCCGACTCGGAGACTGTTCGTTCAGCGATCGGCGCACAGGACGCTCGTCTTCACGCTCTGGAGGAGCAGCTATCAGCTATATGCATAGGAGTTCGGTCCCTGACGGACGGTCAGACGATGTTCCAGAAAACCACCAGTCGCCAAGTGGAGTAGCTGACTAGACGGCTCCAACAGCTGGGTACGCACCTCCAAACGGCACTTCCTTCGACTTCTACACCACGAGAGCCTAGTACTACGGGGCTATTGGCAACAGCCTCCCCAGTGGTCATCCCGAGCTCCATGATTCACCTCTCCCGTCCTGAACGTTTTTCTGGGGATTTGGAAAATTGCACAGCGTTCTTAACGCAGTGTGACCTACATTTTGAGCTTCAGGCCGCCTGTTTCCCGACAGAGCGGTCCAAGGTAGCGTACATAATCTCGTACTTGTCCGGACGGGCTGAGGCATGGGCAACGGCGGAATGGGCCCGAGAGGCACCCATTTGCCAGTCTTTGGGGACTTTCACGGCGGCTTTAAGGAAAATTTTTGACCAGACGGCTCCAGGTCGAGAGGCGGCTCGCGCACTCACTAGTCTGCAACAGGGTAGCCGCCAGACTTCGGATTATTGAGTTTCGGACATTGGCAGCCGACAGCGGTTGGAATGAGCAAGCCCTATTCGACGCTTTCAGAGGGGGATTGTCGGACCGCATTAAAGATCTGTTGGCGCCTCTGGAGTTACCCACAGACTTAGATTCTCTCATCTCTATGTCCATACGGATTGACAACAGAATCCGTGAGAGGGAACGAGAACAGGGACTGTCGGCAGCCGTAACTCCCAGGGACGACGGACGGTTCGTTTACGGTCAAGGTTTCGTCCAAGGGCCGGTGAGACCACGGACACAGAATCTTTCCTATGGGACGGCAGAAATCAACCCAGAGGAGCGGATGCAGATGGGACGCACCAGGCTGTCTCAAGCGGAGAGACAACGTCGGATGAAGGAGGGTCGCTGCATCTATTGCGCTGAGATGGGACATTACGTGGCTGGATGTCCACTAAAAGCCGAGGCTCACCAGTAAAGAGGGCTCTGGTGAGCCGAACTACAAACAAGGGAAGACCCTCTCGCACTTTGACACCTGCCAGACTCATCTCCTCATACAGATCCATTCTCCATCCTGCACTTATCGACTCTGGGGCGGACGAGAGTTTTATGGATGAGGGACTGGCGAGGAGACTGGGTTTGAGCGTACACCCACTACCCGAGGTGTTTGAAGCCAGGGCTCTGGATGACCGGCTACTGTGCCGGGTCTCCCACACCACTCACCCGGTCCAGTTGGTCATGGCAGATGGACATACAGAAGAGATGAGTTTATGTGTTTAACTCTCCTTCACACCCGCTAATTCTGGGGTTTCCATGGCTCGTCCAACACAACCCACATGTAGACTGGTCCAGCGGAGAGATACTGGGATGGCACCCGACGTGTCCCACCACGTGTTTCCCGACCAGTGGGAAGCGTGATCTGGGGATTACCTCTTTTGAGGGGGAGAGCCCGGAGAGGAACTTTTCGGATTTGGCCAAGGTTCCGCCATGTTACTTGGCACTTAAGGAGGTCTTCAATAAGACTCGGGCTACGGCCCTACCTCCTCATCGTGACTACGACTGCCCGGTCGACCTTCTTCCGGGGACTACACCCCCCCAAGGGTCATTTGTATTCCCTATCCGCTCCTGAAATTGAGACAATGAGGGAATACATCAAGGGAGCTTTGGAGGCCGGGATAATTCGTCCTTCCTCTTCACCCGCTGGAGCGGGGTTCTTTTTTGTAGAGAAGAAGGATAAGACCCTATGACCGTGCATTGATTATCGCGGCCTAAATAAGATCACAGTGAAGAATCGGTATCCCCTCCCACTCATATCTTCGGCATTTGAACTGTTACAGGGAGCCAAGATATTCACCAAACTCGACTTGCACAACGCATATCATTTGGTGAGGATAAGGGAGGGGGATGAATGGAAAACAGCATTTAATACTCCAAGTGGTCACTACGAGTATCTGGTCATGCTGTTTGGGTTGACCAACACCCCGGCTGTTTTCCAGGCACTGGTAAATGACGTCCTTCGAGACATGCTAAACCGTTTTGTTTTTGTATACCTGGACGACATTCTCATTTTCTCACCAGACGAGAAGACTCATGTTAAACACGTCAGCCAGGTACTTCAAAGTTTACTCGACAATCTGCTGTTCGTGAAAGCGGAGAAGTGTGAGTTTCACGTGAGGACTGTCTCTTTTCTGGGCTTCATCATTTCGGAGGACAGTATCCAGATGGATGAAGCGAAGGTCAGTGCGATCACTCAGTGGCCTGTCCCCACTAGTCGTAAACTGGTCCAAAGGTTTTTGGGGTTCGCCAACTTCTATCGCCGGTTCATAAGGAACTATAGCACTGTCGCAGCACCCCTACATGCTCTAACATCTCCGTCGACCTTTTTCCCGTTGGAATGAGAGTGCGGAGAAGGCATTCCTACAACTCCAAGAGGAGTTTCGCTTCAGCCCCCATCCTGACCCTACCTGACCCTCAGCGACAATTCCTGGTGGAGGTTGACGCTTCGGATATAGGACTGGGGGCGGTCCTTTCACAACGTTCCGTTTTGGACAACAAACTGCACCCTTGTGCATTTTTGTCAAAGAAACTATCACCAGCAGAGAGGAACTACGATGTTGGCAATAGGGAGCTACTCGCCATCAAGGTGGCGCTTGAGGAGTGGCGACACTGGTTGGAGGCAGCCAAGCAGCTGTTTCTGGTTCTTACTGACCACAAGAACCTGCAATACATTTAGTCAGCCAAAAGACTGAATTCCTGGCAGGCCCGTTGGGCTTTGTTTTTTACCCGGTTTGACTTTACCCTGACCTATCGGCTGGGGTCGAAGAACATTAAGGCTGACTCATTGTCCCGCCTTTTTGATCCCGACCCCAACCCCAGACCTCCATCATTCGTACTGCCTCCTTCTCGGGTGACAGGTGCAGTAACCTGGGGAATTGAGGAGGGAGGTAAAAAGGGTCATCAGGGAGATTAAAGTGCCTGAGGAGGTTCCCAACAACTGTTTGTTTGTCCCTGAGCATTTGTGCCCGAAGGTGATCCACTGGGCTCACACTTCCCTCGTTTCCTGCCATCCTGGAGCTGCGAGAACATTATTTGTCATCCGGCAACGCTTCTGGTGGCCTTCCATGGAGAGGATGGTCAGGGAATACGTGGCCGCCTGCCCAGTATGTGCACGCAACAAATCGTCTCGCCAACCGCCGTCGGGCCTACTACGGCCATTACAAGTGCCACATCGTCCCTGGGCGGAGATTTCTATGGATTTCGTCACCGGACTGCCCATGTCGGAGGGCAAGACTACCATCCTGACGGTGGTGGATAGATTCAGCAAGATGGCACATTTCATTTCGCTATCGAAACTTCCTTCGGCGAAAGAGACGGCGGAGGTGGTCCTCTCGCAGATATTCCTTCCAGATTCATGGGTTTCCAAAGGACATTGTGTCTGATCGAGGTCCCCAATTCATTTCGCGTTTCTGGAAAGAGTTTTGTGAGCTGTTGGGGCCCAAGGTCAGTCTGACTTCGGGTTATCACCCCCAGTCGAACGGACAGTCGGAGAGGATGAACCAGGAGCTGGAGACGTGCCTACAGTGTCTTATCTCCCAGAACCCAACAACCTGGAATAAACATCTTATATGGGTAGAGTATGCCCACAACACCCTGCCTGTCTCCTCTTCCGGCTTATCTCCCTTCCAGTGTGCATATGGGTACCAACCTCCGCTGTTTCCAGACCAGGAGGTGGAATCCAGTGTGCCCTCAGCCCAAGCCATGGTTCGCCGTTGTCACCGGCTGTGGAGTCGGGCCAGGCAGACGCTCCTCCGCAGCTCCGCCAACCACAAGAGGACGGCCGATAGGAGGAGAGTCCCCGCACCTACGTATGTTCCGGGACAAAGGGTGTGGCTGTCCACCAAGGACCTTCCTCTTCGGGTGGAGTTGCGGAAATTGGCTCCACGTTTTGTAGGCCCATTTCCGGTATCCAGGGTCATCAACCCCGTGGCAGTGAGACTGCAGCTGCCACGTTCCATGAAGGTGCATCCCACTTTCCACGTTTCCCGAGTGAAGCCCGTTGGAGAGAGCCGGTTAGTTCCCGCAACCAAACCCCCACCTCCCCCCCGGTTTTTCGAGGGAGGAGAGATCTACACAGTCAAGAGACTTTTGGCAGTCAGAAAGAGGGGCAGGGGTCGTCAGTATCTGGTGGACTGGGAGGGGTATGGTCCAGAAGAGAGACAGTGGGTGGCAACTAAGAACATTGTGGACCATACCCTAATCAGAGATTTTCACCGCCAGCATCCTGAGCTACCTGGGACGTCAGGTGCCGTCCCTAGAGGGGGGGGTACTATCAGGTCCCGTCCCGTTCGTTAGATGTTTTGTGTTTGTACTTGTTTTGTTAACTGTATGTTCCCTCTTGTGTCTGTTTCTAGTTCCTGTCCCCAGCTGTCTCCACTCTGTTCGTTAGTGTCTCCACCTGTGTCTTGTTATCCCCTCCCACTTCCCAGTGTATATAGTCTGTGTGTTGTTTATCCTTTGTTGCCAGTTCGTCTTCGTTCTTCATGACAAGAGTTCCAGCATTTCCCGTGTTCCTGATTCCCCGGCTTCTTCGACCTTGTTTCCGTGACCTGACTCTGATTTCGCCTGCTCCTTTCCTGTTCTGCTACGCTGAGGACCTATCTGTGCATCGACCTAGTTTCTGTGACCCGACTCTGCTTTTGGATTTCCCCTGCATGTTTGTCTACTTTACTCAGTAAAGTACATTACTATCATCATCGTTCTGTCTCTGAGTCGTGCTCTTGAGTCCCTCTCTTCCTGGGTACTGGTTGTACCGTTACACAAATGGATGCAAAACCTTAATGCTGATAAGCAAATCTTAGCATTCCAACAGGCTCAAGTAAGATAGTGAACATGCTAAACATCAGCATAGATGTTTCCTTTGCACACTAATATTCCGCTATTATTGAATGAATCAATTAGATACGTGTCATGTAAACAGCATATTCCGATTGGAAATTCCAAATTAGGCCTGATTCTAGATGAAGCATTTTCTGATCAAGATATGTGGGATATATTGATATTATTCAAGTTTTAAGAGCATTCTTTGGGCATGTGTGCAGCGCATGTGGATGATGCGTCTCAATTGTTTTTTTCTACTGCAGTTCGCGACACACAGCCTGTTTGAGGCCAGTTCTGTGCGTTTTACACAAACTAACAAGCAAACAGTTTGCAAGGCTGGGGTAGAGATGCATGCCCAAAAGAAAAGCCTATATTTCTGGTTGGTGGATAGAAACACTACTTTTAAACATCATGAAAGACTTGGTTATCAACAGGTTTTTGGATATGCGTAAATAAAGCAACTCCGTCGAGGGAGGCTGTGTTCGCACAGTCGAGCAAGTCTGACACCAGTGGAAAACTTTGAAGAAATCCTATTTTAATCGATGTAAGCACAGCTTTATGTAAACGGGAGTATTAGTGGGGTATTTTTTTCATTAGTCATGTAAGCAGCTTAGTTGGAATATTGCGAAAAAAAAGAATATTATGTGCACGTTAACCTGTTAGCATTGTTAGCTTTAGCATTTAGCTCAAAGCACCACTGGCAGTTTTCTTATTCTGTATTACAAAATATTTGTTTCTTTTTATGCTTTCATGTTGTAAATTACTATATTACATTTGTTTAAATGAACAAATAGACATTGAAGTTAGACAAAAAAAGTGTATTTTGTAAGCATTGAAATTGTCAAAGTGAGCAATGATGAATATCGGCATCATAATACCTTTTGGACTATACCAAAATATCCTGATTGGAAATCCCAAAACTGGTCAAACAGTGATACACAAGACCCGTAAATGTATATGTATTTTTTCTTTTGAAAAGTTTTATTAGGTCACGACTGACTGTGAACGGTAAAAAGGAGGACGACAGGCAGCTTTATACAAGAACACACTGGAAATAGCTCTGATACCTGTGGAGATTAGGTGAGTTAATATGTTCCAAATCTATGGAGATGTGTTTTCTATGAATAGGCCCCCCACATGTATACACATCAGGCTGCAGCAGGACTAATTAATGGACCAAATGCACATAGTGGGGTAAGGGATGGATGATCATTGGCTTCAATTGAGGTTAATGAAGAGAAACTCGTCAAATCATAATGACAGTCTGTGTGATTGGAGAGCTGTTACCTGTTAAATGTCTTCTGATAGACTGGTCCATTAAAACACTTGAGAGGAGGTGGAAGGTGGTGGCTAGGAGAGAAGGTGAGGCGGGGAAAATAAGAGCTACGAGAGCTGAGAACTGTGAGGTGACCTTGTAAAATATGGAGAAAAGAGGGGTGAATGCTGCCAACAGTGAGGGAGAAGAATGGTTAATACATTAGACTAGGTGTGTATGTGTGGAGTGAGGGAGAGCAAAAATAAATCAGCAGAGCTTGTGAAACCTTTTAAAGGTGGACTCCTTTCCTAAAAGATAAAAAAAAAGCAGGCTGTTTATGTGTGTTTTTTTTTAATTCAGATTTTACCAATGTCCGTTCTTACAATCATTTAATAAAGCAGCACTCTCCATCACCCTTTTCATTACACAAAGAACAAGAGTCTTCACAGCCCTGAATGTTTTGACATGCTTCGAGTTGTTTGAAAAGCAAAAGAGAGGGGAGGGAATTAGGGGACTTTTTTTCTGCTCCCTCTTCCTCCGAGACTAAACACCAGCAAACTACCGAGTGGGATCGAGACAAACCAAGCCCTGCTGTCTCACTCACTCCCCCTAATTCACACAAACACATACACCCCGTATACTCGCACACACCGACTTCAATCTGCCAAGACGTTAACTTGGCTTCAATAGGAGGCCTTTTACTTTCATGATTCCCTGCAGCTACTGAAATCGGCCCCGCCCAGCTCATTTTTACAGATAACAGTGTCAAAGCCGCGGAACGCTTTTATACATTTGTTCAACCCCAGCTGGAGTGAAGAGGAATGCCAGCTGCAAGCAAGTGGGGAGTGTGGGCAAGTAGCTGTGTGCGTGTCACTGGATGGGGAACGAGGGGCAAACATGTCACCGTGCACAGAACAACCTGCATTTTTTTTTTTTACCCATAAGGAGTTGGAAATTTTACTGACTGCAAAGCCAGTCATACACACATCACCTTGTAAACATATGTGTTTATGGTGTTTGTTTTGGGCTCCCAGGGGCTTCTGGAAGCTTGGGAACACACAGCTGTGATAGTGAATGTGCCCGGAGAGAGGCCTGACTCACAGTGTTTACTGTTGTCACGCTGACAGGGTCAGGACCTGCGGCACGCTTTGGAGAGCTTGATTGAATTTAAAGATCTGTAACATTCACCATCCATTGCTCATATAGGAAAAAAAAGATTTAAGACATTTAATCATAATATCCTATTTTTATTAGAGCATTTACAATCCAGTGGGGGGTCAGGCTTTTAAGAACTTGCTCAAATTAACATTATCCCACAAGAAGGATGAAGTTTATGACATGTTTTCCATTACATAAGTCCATTCCCTGGATCAACATATTTTGGTCAGTGCTCAGCTTGATGCATGCAAATAAAAGCTGAGCAGTGAGGCTAATTTCATTATACAGCTTTAAGTAGATTAGTCACAACACAAATATCACATCTTGTAAAATGGCCACAAGTCAACAACCACAAAAAAATGTGTGGTGACATTGGGACAGAACAACACTGTAATTATACGGATTTATTTATTTTCTCCTCACATTTTTTCAGGCTTTCTTTGCAGAAACAAATGAATACGAGCAGATAAATTAAATTAAAGGGACACTCCACCAAATGTACGCATGAAGATGAGTTTACTCGTCATGAGCAGTTGCATATAGCCTGTGAAAACAACCTTGATGATGTCACGGTGATGTCATCACGGTTATGTGCTGGAGACGGCAGATTTTGAACAGAAAGCCTCCGTTACAAACTGGGGCTTTGGAGTTTGAAAGATGAGGACGTTTATCACGTGCACTGGGGCGAGCCACACATGGGAATAAAAGTGAGGATATCTTGACCATTACTCTTTAAATATGTCTCTATAAATTATTCAATTATTTTAATTAACATGCAGTTTTCTCTTTCAATTGAAGAAAATGTCCTTTGCTTTAACTGTATTAAAATAATCTCATGCTGGCCCTCGCTCCATATGTATTTCTCTTTTATTAATTCCGATGTTTTAGCCCTCAGGCCTTCTTCAAGACATGAAGTTTTCTTCCAGTAAACAGGACCTCATCACAACCCTTGGTGTGCGTTACTTTTCTAGTATATTATGTAAAATCATCTCATGCCACACTGCAAATATTTATATGGAATTTAAGATCTGTGGGTTAGAACAATGTGTTGGCTGCACAGCGTGGCTCTAAAATGACTGGCAGCTTGTGGCTGCTTAAGAAGTTTCAAATAAAAAAAATCAAGTTTCAGAGTCAAACACAGTGACTTTTCAGGTGCTAATAAACAGAGAGATTTCAGTGTGGAGTTGAAAAGTGATGATTGGAGACTTGTTTGTCTGCTTAGAAAGCTGATACGTCTGGCAGCTGTTCAAAACAAAATGCACTTTGAGGTGTGTCATGAGCACGAGTACTGTTCAGTCAACAACTTACATTAACGCTGAGAGAGAAGTTCAGCTTTCGCCTCCTCAAATCATCAGACTGAAACTTTGTTCTCTAGTTTATTGATTTGTGATTGATTGGCTGTCAACAAATCAAATGTGTACTTCTACGAATCAAAGAGTCAAAAGTGAGAATTCCCTGAATTCTGCTGGAGGCCCACTGACCCTGGTTTTGGAAGGTAAAGAAGTTTAAATGGACTGGCACGAACATAAATCACGCACACACACATACACATACACACACACACACACACATCCATTCACTCACTGCATTATTAGTTTTATCATAACAAAAGACCCAAAGTGCATTTATTCAAGATTTTAGATATTTGTATGAGTCAACGCAAGACTGATCACATAATATCTCAGTGTCATTTAAATGCTGTTTTTTTTTTTCTTTCTCTCCTCCGCTGCAGCACAACAGCTTCATTGTTCCCTCTTCATAACCGAGATTAAAGAACGCTTTAAGTGGCTCCAGAATCGCCGGGGGAGCCCATCTTTGGCTGAAATCATTGTTTTCGTGTAATTAATAGAAAATGAGGTAAGCCCTTTCAATAAAGGAGTGAAGGACAGATAACAGTGGATAGGACACAAGATGCAATTGTTCCCCGGCTTTTCACGGTCTTAGAGGTGCACAAGCTTCATGCATGGAGGATGGGACGGGGATCGAGGCTAACACAGCTGTGCAGATAACATTCAGTGACGCTGGAGTGGAAAGAGAGGAGCTGTCAGGTAGAGGAGGCAGACCGGCCAAGCAGCCAGCCAACCATCAGGCCAGATAGCCGCGCTGCTGATTTTCACGACACGCTCATGACCATGAATGGGTGTAAAAAATGAAGGACAAAAAAAAAAGAAAACACTTGTGATATGTTTGCATTTTTATGTGCGGGGGATTTGGACAGAGAGGGCTGTAGCATTGTCTGACTATTTTAACTTATTTCTATGTTGCTATGGTAGAGTGGCAGGGAATAACACACAGACTCACCTGTGGAAACTAGAATAAGACCTTGTCTTGTGTCAGGCCAGCTTAATGACACCATGTTAAAGAATTGTTATTTCCAGCCAAGGGACTTTCCACACAGTATGCATAATGCACACAGAGCAACAGAAAGAAAAGAATGCACTCACGTCAGCACACGCCTTCATTTTCAAAGACACATTTGACTGCAAGTGTAAAATGATTGCTCCTCAGTTTGAACCAATTATGGTGTGCATGATTGAAGCCATAAGAATCCCGACGCTAACCTCAGGGGCATTTTTTCCCTTTTTCTTTCTCATGACTACTCTGTGAGAGCGCAGCCTTCCTGTCTTTGTCTAAATTGAACTAGTAAAAATACAAAAAGTAATCCACACTTTCCCATGCAAACAAGCGGCTGTTAGGCGCATCAATGAGCTACGTTAACAGCAGCAACACTAATTTCTAAGTGCATGCTTTTTTCTTTATCACAAGATGAATCTGTAAATAAACATTATGCCCCTGAAGAAACAAGTTCATTTTTGTAGCTGTACTTTATCCTCATTATCTCTCATTTAACTTGCATACAAACAGTCTGCCACACTGGTGAGGCGATTAAGCTTAGTTCAACACAGGGTCAGAGAGGAAAAGTGCGAGAACACGATGTGATTTCTTGAACCACAACATTTCTTTGTACTAAGGAAGCACAGAGACACTTTCTTCGTCGAGGCAGTTGACCAACTACTGGCAACTTCTAATGGCTGTTGTGGTTTAAAAATGAGGAACATAGTGAAAAACACACCAAACACAATGAAGGGGGTTTCTGCAGGAAATAGTCAACAGTGCCGTAATGGCTTCTATTATAGTTTTTGTTTTTTGCAAATCCACCTTGAGAAGAACAGCTTTTAGAACCAGCGTGGGGTTTTGTTTGACATATGAACAGAAAATGAACACTAGCTGTGCAAAGAAGCGCCTTTGTTGCCATACGTTATCTGTGTAAATTTAATTGCCGCTCTTTGTTAATTTGTTAGCTGTTTATTTAGTTAGCTAGCATCAAGCATAACACTACCTTTACCCTCCTGTTGTTTTTATCTCCGCATGTTAGTGAACTGTAAGAAAGATAATGCTTTGGGATAAGTGGAAATTTTCCCACATTTTAATTTTGAGCATTAGCATCTTCGCCGCAATTAGATCTGCCCAGAGTGAATTTGCATCTATTAATGTCCAATCGTCTTTTACAATGTTGCCGATAAAACATGCTGCTTCATGTTCATTCAGACAAAGGGTGCGTTTTATGAAAGCAAGCCTATCTAGGTTTTGCTCAATCGTGGCCACACCGCTGGGCTGTAAAGTGATTTTCCGTTCTGCTGGATCACGTGACATCTAAAAAAAGTCTCACAGAGCTGTATTAGTGAATCATTTTCTGCCATTCATGTGTGAGGGAGCCAACAAAGTCTCCAATGTGCACGCTCTGAACCGGAGCAGACTCTAGAGGGTATGCTCAGTGGCTCTAAATATGCAGAAGCTGGAAAATGTTTTTATGCTACCAGTGAGAAACTTGAATGGAGAATGAATAGGGCACCATATTCAAATGTATTATCCAGTTCTCTTAATACATCCATGGATGTCTGTTGATGTTAGCTAACATTCACTACCATAACGGTGCTTTCCGACAGCAAGCGGTTGACCTTCGCTACATCGTTGTTCTGTATTTTGATCAGTGGAAGCGGCGGCTCCTAGCCACCTCCGATCTTACCAGCCTGCAAACCAGATTATTAGCATAATGACAGGTTAAGACAGAATTTTTGCAAAATAGTATCGTAAAGATTGTTCATTGTCTCAACGACAATCGCTGTGTTCTTTTCAAGTCAGGGTACTTTCAAAGATTCAATTGTCATTTTACAATCCAGGACTGCACAAGGAATCTCTATTAGATGAAAGTTCAATAATATGAACGTGCTGGAAATGTTTTTACAGGAGACACTTCATGCAGAGCCGTCTTAGGCTGAATATATCTAGGAATTAAATAATACACGTTAAATGTTTCAATAATAACATAGAGCATATTAGTATGCTGTAAATACTTGAAGATACAGGTATAACTTTTGATATAAAAGCTTCCCTTATGAAACTGTCAATGTAGAAAAGCAGTACAGGTCAGGTTTGTTATGGAACATGATACAAACTAGCTAATGCTGTCTTGATGAGCTGTCAGTTCGCTGTCACATTAGAGTTTGTGTGAGGTGAACCGTGCCGTGGAGCAACAGACTGCAGGTGGATGAAAGGAAGCCTGCGTACATCAGATAAATCTGCCAAATGATGACTTGTACACAAAAAAAAGAAGATGTCACCATTTGAAACAAATAAACAAAAAAATGTCATATCTGCTATAATTAGCATCGGCAACATCTGTATTGTTTTTTGCATTCCAGATGAGCGCTTCTCTCCGCCAGAACTTCTGTCAATCCCTGAAAAAACATTCAAAGGCAAATGACATCATCTGAGTCGTGCATCTGTCGTTAACTCCACCCCTCTGGTATTTCAAACAGGTTAAAAACAAACACTCTGAATCATTTGCAGCTACTGTTTCCCTCAGGTCTAGTCTGTATGAGTGTGTACGTGTGTGTGCATGTCCACATGCTGAATTTAAACATCGTCAGCTGTGAATTCATGAGGGTAGGATAGGTTACAGATAATAGCCCACATCTAGCAAGAAAAACACAACGTAACTGACAAAAATCTGACTACACACTGCCAAGACCACTTCAGTACGGTTTCAATTTCCCTCTTAAAAGGTTTCTCAACTATTCAGGTGCCAGAGAAATTAGGAGGACATTCCATGGAAGTGTGATGTGCATGACGATTAAGGACGGGGGTTCTGGTGTATCTCATGGAGTGTGTTCTCTCATTTCTGTGGCTTTGAATGTGATTTGTTTCCCTTCTTCTCCTGTCTCTCGTCTTTCCTGCCACTATCCAGACTAATAAAGCAGCAACGCCTTCAATGCCTTTATTATCCTCAACATTTCAACTCTCTCCACTCAACAGGTTTGAGTTGCTGCAGGCCTGCTGCACCGATGTCTCACCTTTGTACTTTAAGCATGCGTCTGCTGTCTGGAGGCTGCAGGGCTGGGAGATGATCCAGGGCCGCCGTGCTCTCAGAAGCTTAACAAAGATGGATGCACACGTCCGCTGGAGTCCAGCGCCCACACGTAAACTACGAAGCTTTCATCTCTCCCTTTCCACCTTCACGACCCCTCCCGAACTGTCCTCAGGTGGGGGGGGGCTTGAAAAAGAAAAGAGTGGAGACGAAGAGGGAGTAGAGAGGAATGAAGGCCAAATTTCACCTGAAGTCAGGAACCTCACCAGACACTATCTCAAAGCATTCTACGTCTCAGAAAATGTGCAGGGAAAGTGAGCAAACAAAAAGAGGCCTTTCCTTTTACTGAAACCAATGTTTAGAACTTCAAAGATGAGGAGGCGATGTAAGAAGTACAGGGATTTGGGGAGGGAGGGGTTTGCATTTGTGAAAAATAGTAAATACTTTTACTCAAGTCTTGGATTTGATGTACTAGTACTGTACTGGAGTATTTAATGCTTCCTTAAACCTCTACCCCACTACATTTTAATAGGGAAATATTAGCTTCCACGCCACTGAATTTATCTGACAGATGTAGTTACAGGTACAGTTACTTTTGAGAGTAACTCTCCCAGTGCAATGAAGTCACCTCTAGGGTGGCTTCAAAATTGAGGAAACACGATGCAGTGCCACATACGCAACCTTACATGCTAGAAAACTGTTTGTGCTGGTGCCCTTTTTACCCCCCCTGCCCCTCAGACAGCTTGAGTCCGCCACTGAACTAAACCATCAGTATTAAAAATCTAATGAGGTCATGTATAATATCAGTTACAGGGAGAACAAGTTATTTTACTTTGATACTTTAGGTTAATTTAGCTGATAACACAAGTATTTTACAGGATTTTGAATGTAAGACATTTACTTGTAATGGAGTACTTTTTTATATTGTTGTACTGATACTGATCTGAATACTTATTCTTCTGGTGACTTGGGAGTTGGCCACAGGGTGGGTGAGGTTGTTCTGGCTCGTACCATCCTGCAGAGAAGGGTGAGGCTCCTGCCTGAGGGGAGTGCAATCATGCATTTCTGATTTTTAATTAATGTTAATAGTTGCCAAGCTCTCTGCTCTGTCTGTCTCTTTATCAATCAATCACGATAAGCCTGCGCTTTGTGTGAGTCGCTGTGTCCTTCCACAGAAAAAACATTTAAGAGAATGTGGGGAAGAGATAGAGCACGTCACTGAACAGGTTTGGCAATGGAAGAAGAGCAGCGTCTGTCCTCATGCTCCATACGAAGCAGGGAATTAACATTATCTGATTAATTAAGTTTCCACATTGTGGTTTGGACAGAATAGTTTTGGAGATAAAAGTACAAATGTGCGTGTGTGCTGGGAGACTGTGTGTGTTGTGAGGGGTGGACTACATGAAAATCCAGCCTTGATATGCTTGAGAACATGCACATACAGTATAGCCCCGGGAGTATTCTTTTTCATTTGAGAAAAGCTGGCGATATTATTCCTGTCTGTGTCTATATTGGGGAATAACGCTTGCGGCGTGTCATTAGTTACGGGCACGGCACACCACAAAATCAACCTAGCTTTCCTCTAAGTTTCCATGGCAATCACCATGCCAACGAAAAAAGAAAAAATCCCCTTAACAGACACACATTAAATCACTCGAGATTCCAGCGTTGCGATTTTTTTAACTTGTCATGCCTTTTAGAGTCTTGCTTTGATGACAACAAAACATCACCAACCTCTTAGCGTTCGCTGAAAGGCTGACCTTTGACATCACAATTTTCAAGCATGGCCCGGGGTCACACCTTGACCCCCCCTGGGGGTCAGGGATGAATGAGGTGTGATGACGAGCCAAAGCAGGAGGGCAGGAAGGCGGGGCGAAAGCACTGACAACATGGTTTCTGTCCTCGGTGTGTGACAGACGAGTCTGAGCGCTTTCCGTCAGAGAAACCGGAGGAGGACAGAAGTTATACGCCGTATTTTTTTGAAGGAAAAACTATGCTTCATTACAACTTGGGTTTTGCATTAAAGTTCATTCTTAATCTTGGAAATAGTAGTTTGAAAAAAAATGTATGTTCATGTTACTTGCTTTTCCCAGAGTGTTCAACTGTGCACAGTCTTCATCATTGGGGGTTTGCTCATTTGTCATTCTGTTGACATGAAAGCTCAGTAGCTGTTATGGGTTCATCCAATTTTTCTTTTATCACCTTTTGTCCATGATGGAATACCAGAGGGGTGGACTAGAGTCAAACAAATTGGACTCAAGTCACACATTTGATGACTTTAAATTCCACTTGACAAAATCAAAAGAGAATTGCATTAAAAAGTATGGTATTTAAAAGGTGTGCCACTAATCAATTCATTTCCTGAATCAACTAACGTTAATCGTTCCCAGTAAGGCGACACTTAATTCCCTGGATCCACTTTGTTTGAACCGATCCGACCTGAAGAACTAACGCTACATTACTGAGCATTAGCTGGAAAAAAAATATACCAAAGTTAATTTCATTCACGTACAAAAAGTACTTATCAGCCTTGATTTGGTGCAGAGACTTGAGACATACGTACTTGTGACTTAGTCCCACCTCTGTGGCATTGTGTACAGGTTGAATGTATCACACAATGGAGCCTTTAAACTCAGCGGCAGATGAAGATTTACCTGGAGCTTTCAACTGTATCACATGGTTTTGTAGGTCTATTTAGCTCTAATTCTATTGCTGAGGCAAAGGTCTTGAGCTCATGGTTGGCGCTTTAACCTTTCTTCTACAATACACTTGAAGTAGTTGAGAAACTTACACCATTACTGTATATCAGTTGTCTACCAGACAGTACTGCACAGAGTGTGTTGATTGTTAATGATAAAAACGGATATTGGCCAATATTTGTTTTTATTATAATCTTCTTAATTCTTAAATATCTGTTGATATCTGTATTGGCCTCACCAGCTGTCAAGTATCCGTCAGGCTATGATTTTAGAATTTTGATATTGTGCTGTTCAATATCACACATTTTACATACGGATGACATCACAGGTATACATTTTAATTCTAAGCAGCTGCCTTCGAGGAATATAATATTTCATATGGATTGAATTGTCCCTTAATATAAAAGCAAGCTTTTGTTTGTACTCACATTAGGTATAACAGGTGGTTGTGTACTTACGAAAATCTAAAATTACAGTTTAAGGGTAATTTTGTCTTTCTTTAAATTCACATTACTCACAAAGAATTTCAAATGTTTTAAGAGATCAAAATAAAGTGACAGGTTCTCTCGAAGAACTCCACAAGAATGAATGTTCAAGACTTAAAGACAAACTGTCTAACAAACACATCCGGAGTGATAACTGTATGGTTCTAAATACCTTTCACAGGAACTGCAGCAGCTTTTGCACTTTGGTTTTTACCCATCTGTGGTAGATACTGTCTATGTCCACCACAGCTACTTCAAGCAGCCTCTCTCCCATCTTCGGTGAACTGTGCGATCATGAGGTATGAAACATGCCTTCATCAGTGTGACTCCCCCTGCTGCAGGTCTGAATGATGGCTGTACAAATGCAGAGCGTCAGCACATCACCTGACAAGGTATTAAACCCACAGCAGACTCTCAAATTACCGGAGGCCTTTAAATTATGCTATGTTGTTATTGTAGCTATTGTGTGACTGCTGGAAGGGAATTTCTGAGAATCTCTGTGACAACACAAAGCAGAAAAATATTTATCACCACTGGCTTATAGATGGTATGAGAATGTGTGAAGACAGAATTTGCCAGGATAAAATGTGTTAAAATAGATGAGCTTGGAGTAAGGATGTTGAGAACTAAAGCAGAAATTGATGTGTGAAAGATGAAGGGAACTGCGCAGGAGACAGATATGCAAGCTGCACGGTACAGTAGCATTTAAAACATATGTATGTACATTATGCATCTATGTGTATTTACTATATGATCGTGACATAATGTTGTGATGTCCCAAACAATCATGCAACACCTCAATGGTTGGTGTTCGCAGAAAGAGATTACTGTCAGTGGAGGAGGAAACCATTTTCTAATCATGTGGTAAGCACCAAAGTCTTGTTTACACACACACGTACACACACACGTCTAATCTCAGCGATGAGGGAATCTTTCGGCAGACATCAAATCCCACGACACAACATAACTAAAGCCACACAGACTGCTGTAGAATGATTAGAAAGAATGTGCCTGCGGGCGAACTTATGAATGGCCTGGTGGAACCGCAGGTAACCACTGTCCACCACTGGGAGGACAGGATACTGCTGTGCTATAGCAACTTAAACTAACTCACAAGCGGCCATACATGAGTGCCACCGACTCTGCATGATTAAATGGCAGAGTTCATTCTTCAGCCACAAGTTTAGGATCACTCCAGAGAATCCATATCAAACAATAGCTTTTCTGCTATAGCAGGCAGTTACAACCTCAAGTGTTTTTATGTGATGCATCTGACATTGTTGATCATCTTCAGGCAAACAACCTAAACATACACAACTTATATAACCATGAGTAAATTCCTCTGGGAAAGACATTACGGGCTTCAAGTTGTATATTTTTATTTCAGGCCTGACCTAAAAAACTGATTTTGAAAGTCCTTTAACACAGCAAAATCAGTGTTCTGTAAAGGCTTCTTCACAGAGAAACTTCACTTATTTATTACTCTTGGGTCTTGATAAAACTTTTGGGATGTTTCGCTGCCTGAAAATCCTGCAAACTGCATCTTTAATTAGAAAAATATATGTATTTTTAGTTCTGATTTCATCATTAGCTTTACATGCATCAAATCTTCCAATTATTGTGATTACCTCATTTGATTTTCAGCAACTGGAAATCATTATTAATTGCGTCTCTTTTTAGTTAGTTAATTTAAACCTGCTAATCAAAACATTGACAAATGCTCCTTCAGATTGAGGCAAATCCTGGTTGAATTTGAAAACAAAATGAAAATAAAACTAACTTATGATGTATAACTAAGGGTTTGTTTAACTGCATGCTGTTTCCATAGGCTTATCAGAATAATAAGTCTGCAAACTAAAAGTTCCAAATGCCAAAATAGTTTATCACCAAAAATGAGTCGGTGGTGTCATGAAAAGCACAGTGCTCTTCATCACACTGATTAACATCTCAAAGACACCTGCAGCCACAGGTGTAATGTCACGTGACCTCATCAAGAAAAAAGGATAGATTGACACCACCTTTCCCCTTATCACACTTGAAAGTTTAGTCATACAAAAGTAACAGAACACTTGATTTAATTATTGGATTGAATACATCTCTAAAAACGTACCTGTTTCTTTGCTGTAAAATATGGTGGAAACAATGGGAAAAAATATGTATAGAAGATATTATTTTTCATTACAACCCTGAAATACACTTAACAGCATCATGGATTTAGGAATAAAAGGAGGACATATCAACAGCATGAAATAATCAAAATACAATGAGGGTATGTTTTGGTCTATCAAAGTAATGTCAAACTATAGACCATGACTTACTTGTGAGGAAATTAGAAATATATGCCATTGGAGGGGTTACAAAGTAAATAGCATCAATACTTGTGGAGTTCCCCAAGGCTCTGTGGTAGGCCTGCTCTTGTTTGTGTTGTACATTCATTGTATGAGGTTTCCAAACATCACAATTAATTTTATTTACATGGATACTGAGAATATTTATTTTTGCTGTGGTAAAAGATTTAAAGAACTTTTGGATGCTGTGGAATTGAAATCTTGAAAGAGTTTTCACAAAGTAGCCTTTACTTTAAGCAAGAAAACAAAGTGTTTGGTTATCACATAGCAAGTCTACAAAGCAAACAAGATATTTTGAAAGATGTCAGAAATAAAATTTGGGGGAGTGATAACAGATTTTTAAAAATGGTGCACACATAAAATAAAAGCCAAAGTCATTTCAATACTATACTACAATATATAACATTTAACAATGTTCAAACCATGTTTTGTTATACCTTTTATACTGATTATAATATTGATTACATCATACTGAATTATAGTTGTTTTATATTATATATTTTTTATAATGTAATTCAATCACTGTTATTACATTATAATGTGATTATAAGTCACTATAAGTGCTCATTGTTTGTAGAGTGAAACAAATTATGAAGCATTAAGATATTTGAGCTTATGACTAATTTTAAAATTCTTTATATTGTGTTGTGATTATTGATATAAAGCATGATGAATATTAAGAGTGTTTATAGCTATAAATACACAGAGCTATAAGAAGATTATAATGCATTAAAATAATGTTTATTAAGCATTGTAGACATGGGCATCATTGAAAGGGTTACCAACAAATGCTAATTTTTATGCACATTTGCTATTAAAAAGACCCTTCAGAGGCTTTCAAGGTTCAGTGTGTAAGATATGTCGGGATTTAAACTTAAAACATTGAAACAATGAACTAACATTATGAACAGAGTGTGAAGAGGTAACAGTGGTGACGTTATGTCAAAGACGTCTCTGTGTTGTGTTGCAGAGATATCTGCTGAAGTTAGCATGCTAACAGCTAGCTGCTCCGTCCAGCCTGTAATACCACTTGTTCCTCTAGAGGTGATAGTGAGTCAGTGTAGCTCCAGTCTGCCTCAGTACAGCGCAGGGACAGCTGCCTGCCTGCCTGACTTTATATTACATAAATAATACAGCCATGTTCCGTGTCTGTTTTATACTTTGTTTATTAGAGTACGTTCAAATAATCAGAATCGAGAAACCCCCTGCACCACCTCTCTTCGTCCTCACAGCTGCCAGGAGGCTGTTTCTTTGAGTGTGTATCTGTCTGCAGCCCCGGGAAACAGCGTAGCTTCAGTTAGCAGTTAGCTGGAGTTCAGCCACAGCACGGGGAAGTGCAGACTCCCTGTTGTTGCTGTTACACAGGTCCAGCAGCCCACTGTGAATGCAGGGCTGCTTCTGGTTCTGGCTGAGCTCAAGTCTCTTCAGCCGCTGACTGGAGCTCCGTCTGACGAAGGAGCCTGACGAGTGCTGGCTCTGTCAAAGACAAAAATGCATGTTGTTTTCTAGTTTCTGTCACTTTGGATTTAGTCCAATAAACAAAGTAACGTAACGTTACACGGACTACAGCCCCGGTTAACATTAGTGTCCAGTAAACACAGATGATCAGCCCCACGTGAAGATTTCTGACCGGAGATCAGAGTTTCATCAGATTGGTTGATTTTTGGTACTGACTGACAGGCATTACACAGGAGTAAATGCAATACACAATATAAAGAATGAATTAGAATAAAATAAATATGCCAAACTACTACAACTAAAATATGAACATTAGAGATTGTATGGACCCAGTTTAGAGGTGAAATACTGCCCCCTATTTCTTTTGAGCAGCTGGCTTGAAATTACACATTAAACCTTTGAAACAGAAGAAATCAGGTTTAAAGTCATGATTCAATTTATCAGAAAGTACAAAAAATAATGTTTAAAATAATTTCCTGCGAGGAATGTGCATATTTGAAAGGCAGCATTGTAACATTTCCAAATGTCTAGAACACAATCCTAGCAACAGTTATAGAGACTATGATCAACCCATTATGTCAATAATCTGTACACTTCCCTGCCCTGATGAGTATACAGGACGAACAAGAATTTACCTTAAGTAATGACTTGCCTTAATAGGTAGGACTGGTGATGTTTTTATGTGTGGGAGGAAACAAGTCTGTTCAACCAACTAACTCACATTGATCCGTGATATCTTGAAAATGCCTGTTTTTGTCCATAATGTGGTTCCTAAGTGTTGTTCTCATATACACAGCATACTATATGAGTAATGCATTGTCAGCCAGCCACCCAGGCTCATTATTTTTTGTGGGGATCAACCATTAAGAGGGTTCTGGGCCCAGGCTCCATGTTTAAGATACACTGAGGTGATTATTTGGGTAAAAGGGCAGTAGACACTTCCAGGATGTGGAAATTATGCAGAAAGACCGGCAGCAAAACTGCACACAAGAAACTTGGACTCATTCTTATTTGTCAAGTCCCAGCTTATAATATAGTGGAGCTGCCCCCGGTGAAACGCTCCCGACGACTCTCGTCTAAAATCAACAAACACGGTTCCAGGTCTAAAAAAAGAAAACGGAAAAGTTTAGTCGCCTGGCATTTTTCACTGACTGCTCTCCTCTCACGCATTCTTTGCTAATGAAGAGAAAAGGGGAAAAGTATTTTCTGAAACAGTCTGTAAAACAAAGAAGGTGGGCGGGGTCTCTGTTTTTCAGTTTCCTCATCAGAAACAGTAACAAACACTGTCTCAACCCATTTGCAGTGAGGCGTGTGTCAGTGTGTGTGGACCCCTACCTGCCAGCATATATAATGTGCTTATATAATGTGCTTGTTTATATCATACTCTGTATGTACATGGGCCTTCACGCCTGTGTGCACACAACTGTGAGTGCACATGTTGCATCACTGTGTGTGTGGCTTGTGTTTTCATATTGTAAGGGGAACAGTACACCAGCTCGGCCCAGAGGCCCTTTGGCCCCCGCATTATCCATCTCTCACTTATTGGGTCACAGAGGCCAATTGGCCCTTTCCACTGCTCCAGTTCCTCCCTCAGGACCACCATTTGTGTGCAGGACAGGCAAACGAGGGGCCGTCGGGCTGATTTCAGGGGCTTCGCTTCGCTGCTCTATTCCTTTCCTGCTCTTTACTGTCTCTCGTTTCACCTTTCTTAATGGCTGTCTTCAGTGTCTCAGTGCCTGGTTCACTCTAGCTGCAATGGTTAACTTATACATGCTAATATTAATATTAATAATGAATAATAATAATTACACATCATTTATATATAATTAAAAACACTGAGTTTTGTAGTTTTATTTAAACAAGGAAACAATACAAAATAAAAAAACAAACAATATATCACTTTGTAGTGGATGTTATTCTACCCAAATAATAGGGATGTTTCTCTATTAGAGGATCCACTTTGTTTTTAAGGAATTAAAGAGAATTGTACGGTCAACTAACAACAATGAGCTCTTTTACTTAGAGTTTATCTTTCTACACTTGAATATGAAACTATCCACCAGGCACCAGAATTTCATGGAATCATATGTTAACAGCTTTACCGTATTACCATTGGAACTCAAGTCCACTGATTAAGTTTGTTTTAGAGAAAGCAGTGAAGATAATTTGAGACATATGTCTTTAGACGTAGGCAGAGTGAAGACATTTAAAAAATAAGTGATCAAATGTTCTTCCTCATTGTTGGAGAATTTTATTAATTTTAGTTTCATGTAAACTTTAAATGTATTAAGGGAAATACTTATCAGTCGACATACACATACAGTATATACAGCATGTGCTAGCAAGCTCATTAAGTAAGAGCAACTAGGAAGATAAATGTGCTTATGCAACATTTCTTCCCCATCAATTTATAAAGAAATCATCTGAAAAGCTTCAGTTTTGGTAATTTTTAAAATGGTTTCATTGATAAGTAAGTTAGGGCACAGCAGACATTTTGAATTTACCCCTTTTTCTTTATTTCTATTTCAGTCACTGTAGAATCAAATCAAATCAAATCAAGTTTATTTATATAGCCCAATATCACAAATTATACATTTGTCTCAGTGGGCTTTACAGCCTGTACAAGGTACGACACCCTCTGTCCCTAGACCCTCACATCGCACAAGGAAAAACTCCCTAAAAGATACCCCAC
>CALSCE010010630.1:1877791-1915635 GCA_943593645.1 Bovichtus variegatus
AGGGAGGGAGAGAGAGAGACAGGGAGAGAGAGAGAGGGAGAGAGAGCGAGACAGACAGACAGACAGACAGACAGAGAGAGAGGGAGGGGGAGAGAGAGAGACAGAGAGAGAGAGAGCGAGGGAGAGAGAGAGAGAGAGAGAGAGAGAGACAGGGAGGGAGAGAGAGAGAAAGGGAGGGAGATAGAGAAGGAGAGAGAGACAGGGAGGGAGAGAGAGAGACAGGGAGGGAGAGACAGAGAGAGAGACACAGACAGGGAGGGAGAGAGAGAGACAGAGAGAGAGAGAGACAGAGAGAGAGAGACAGAGAGAGAGAGAGAGAGAGGAAGGGAGAGACAGGGAGAGAGAGAGAGAGAGACAGGGAGGGAGAGAGACAGAGAGACAGAGAGAGAGAGAAAGAGAGACAGGGAGGGAGAGAGAGAAAGAGAGAGAGAGAGACAGAGAGAGACAGAGAGAGAGAGAGAGAGAGAGAGGGAGGGAGAGACAGTCAGCTCATTGGAGCAGAGGAGACATTAGAAGTGAACTTGTCCAGTGGTAGTAAATGTCGCTCTCAGTTTGTCTGTAAACTCTGCAGCTCCTCAGATATTACAAACAGCTGTTGTTGAAAACTGGGGGTGTTGATTTTAAAGTGTTGGGCATTGACCAGGCAGTCTAACAAAAACACAATCTCCACTAATTTTAACAAGTTTGATGCATTAACATCAGTGTTTAAGTGAATGTGATATTTAAAAGTATGTGCAACTTTAAATCAGTGGAGTGGTCTCTTCAAGGGAAAATTCATGTTTTTCCTCTTACCTGCCATACTATTTTTCAATGTTAGTTCTCCATCTACATTGTGTACTTCCTACATGAAACTGGTCAGGATTTCTGGATGGAGACATTGCTTGTATTTTTTTGCTGCTTTGAGCACCACAAACATCTGTCATCTAGTTCCATTATATTGGAGAAATGATACTCAAAACTATCCAGATTGATAAATAGCACGACAGATAAGAGGAGAAATATGTATTTTTGATTTTGGGGTGAACTGTCCCTTTGGGTTTTTGACCTGTAGTGGTGCTATGGAGCAATGTCTTTACAAACGTGTCCCTGTTTTGTTTGTGACCTGCACCAGAATATACAGTACATGCACAAACATGATGCATGCAGGCAATATGATCATTTTGAGCCAAGGTTAGCATGCATGTGCAGTGTACACGGGTGGTAGGAGAGGTGCAAAGAGGTCAGAGTTCCATGCAAATGAGGAAGCATCAGGCGAGCAAATGTATAACTGTGCCTTGTAACTCCTTGAAAATGAAACATAAATATGCTCTGCTACATTTCTGACCCGTACGCCCTCCCCATGTAGGTGCACTGCACTGTCTAGCGAACTATACACGCTTCCAGTAAGAGTTCATGACCTGAGAAGTTGGGGAAATGTAAAACTGAAAATGAAACTGAATTTAATAAAACATGAGTGTTTAGTTACATCAGCTAGAGATACAACAGAGTAAGCTAGAGGTAAACTAAATTCACTTTAACGATGCATTTATTATGAGGATATGCAAGCGACTGGATATTACGTTTCGACTAACTGTTGCTTTAAAGCTTTTTAAAGAGGTCACCAAAACAAAGTATAATCCTGTGTTCACACATTTCAATGAAACACAATTAAATATAGTAAATAGTATGTATTGACTTTACCTGGCTTGATCGAGGTGACAGCTACTACTAACATTCTCTAAATGCTAGCAACCATGACACACTAGCCATAGCATTTTTTGAGAAGTGGTTTAATCGAGAACTCATTTGGGGGATTTCTTTTTTTATTCCCTCGCAGTCACCAACCTACAGTTAATTTTTCAACATGAGAGAGAAACTCTGGTAGGTTTCTTTAACAATTGGATGGCAGTGGAGACGATGGTAGAAGCAGTTTCTCCTGGGAGATGGATAAAAGAACCAGAACATCTGAGCTTGTGCTCCAGTTCATAGGAATATGCAGTAGCTTTATATCTGTACATCTGCAGCAGCTAACATAGAGCCTGACAAGACTAGCTGTGTTTTAGAAAACATGTATTGAAAGTGAAGATGTCTGGGCTCTATTCTTGGCACCAGTTGATGTCTGTATTTTAGACAAATCCATATACAAAAACATACATGCATTTTACAGTGTAAATGTTTATTATTCTCTCAATGCTGCTATAATATTAACCACAACAATGTTCCGGAATGTGCATCGCCTAATGTGAGTTGACTTACACATACAGAAGCAAATGATCAGACAGATAAGCAGCAGTCTATGATGGGAGTCCCTGATGAGCGGCGCTGTCATGCCTCTGCCTCTGTACAACAGAGCAGATAGTTTCCACCAGCTGTAAACTACAGCGTTGACATCTCTATCTGTGTGTGTGTGTGTGTTTGTGTGTGTGTGTGTGTGTGTGTGTGTTCTATATCAAAGGCCACTGAGGAGCTAATTGATAATCCCTCATTGTTTTTTGTTTATTGATGGTGTTTCCAATCAGTTTTTTAGTGCACACATTTAAGATGTGGATTAAAACAGGTGGATGGAAACACACTCAAGGCCGTGACACACCAAGCTGATTATCGGAGCGTCAGTCGGCCTAGTTTTTGCGGTGTGTGTGTAGGTCTTCCGGTTTCCCTTTTCCAATGATGAATACAGACTTCCACCACCTGCTGGTATTCAGAGTTATTTCCTCTCACGCAGGCGCAGAACGTACGTGCTAGTTGGCTGTTGGCTGCAGTCTTTGCGGTGTGTTCAAATGTGACAGTCTTCTCTGTCGCCACTAGTTCTTTGAGGACTGTTTGGTGTGTCTGGACCTTTACCTTCAAGCTGTCATGCCTTACTGTGACACTGGAATAGAACGGAGCCATTGTTAAGGTTATTAGTAACACCTTTGCTTTTTGCTGCTCTGACAATCAGTCAATGGAAAGCCATGAGAAGCAGATTTAGTACAAAATAATTGAAGATGAATTGGCTCAATTCCTGAGGTTTGCTACTGCATCTGACAGTTAATAAAGACTATGAGATGAAGATGAAGGTGAAGAAAACTAAAGCAGCTGTAAACTAATCTGAAGGCATGTCTGCTTGAGGTGGGATTGTGGGTAGTCTGAGTTTCCTGACTCCACCATTGTACAAAGACAGGGTGAAATAATAGAAACTTGAGTTCCTTTTAACTTTTCTAAGCCGTCACACACAGACACTGCGTGTTGTCACAGCCAACATCAGGGGAACCCCACAGAGTCTGAAGACAGATGGAAAACCCTGTCAAAATAAGTCAGAAATTCACTTCAAACCAAAACACTGAAGGTCGGACTTTGAAAAGAAATGCTGTATGCTGCTCACATAGCTAACTCACCAAATTCGGTTGATACTGCAATCAACATTTATATAGTTTTTACATTTTCTTTTTTTTTTATTTCATGTTTTCAGGGACTGCCTATTGTTTTGTGCTGGCCAGTTATTCCCAAACAACAATAGTCCGAAAAATGACTCTAATTATAAATATTATTATTACATTATTACAGGTCATTTAGCAGTGAACTAACTACAGGGACAGTCCTGGAGCAACTCGGGGGGAAGTGCCTTGCTCAGGGACTCCATGGTGGCAGCCTGGTATTGAACTCACAACCTTCTCTCTATTTGAAAGCCTGACACTAGACCACATTATCAAATGTAAGCAAGCATATTCACCAAATTCAGATGGTGAACATGGTAAACACACTTCTCAACACGCTAGCATTGCCATTGTGAGCATGTGTTGCCATGCAGGTAGTATGGCTGGGCACATGACACACTCTTAAAGCCATATTTAATTTTTTTTCTGAACCTAAATACTAGTGTTTACATCTCTCACATGTTCTCTTTACATTTGCTCAGCAATGCTGCTGAGCTGGTAAATAAGTTGGAGGGAGAACTCCTGCTGTTTTATGACTCAGGTTTGGTCACAGTGGCCACTACATGTCCTCGAGCAGCAATGCACTAACCACCTGCCTGCTCAGGAGTGTGGGCGGTAAAAGTGAGTTCTAAAAGAATATATGTACAGGTGTTTGGATGAGTTTCTTTATCTGGCAGGACAATGCTGTTGGTTGTTTATTCAAGAGTTTGTGTCGGCATTCAAATGTTCCTGTTTGTGTTTGTGGTGTGTGTTATGCCATGCGTTGGTCTGCAGCAGGTGTGTTTTAAGCCTTAACCTTATTGCAATGTTTATACTATTAAACGTGTGTGTGTGTGTGTGTGTGTGTGTTGTTGTTGATGTTGTTGAAGCAATAGAAGCCCTGTTTGTGGTTATCTGTGTGGTGTTTTCCCAGACTGAAGCTACTTGTTTGTTTTCTCAGGTGGATTTGATGTGGGAACACACACACACACTCCTTGCGTGAACACACACACTCTGCGCGTGAACACAAACACTAAACCGTCGTCATCTGTCTCTAATGTCGGACTCCTCACCTGTTGCCTGGGAGATAGTGGGGGATCACAGCAGGGGATGTTGCAGGGGGGAGGTTCTGGTGAAGGACAGGAAGATGAGAGTTAAGGAGGAAAGGAGAAGCTGGCCAAACTGATTTTCAAGAAAGATCCGTCTGTCTTTGCTCCTGTCCTATTGTGGTTCTGATTCAGACTCTTGACATTTGTTTCCAAATAGGTCTGGTGTTGTGATTGTGTCGCCAGTTGGAAAATTGGCTACATCCATGAGTGAAAATATGAGGACAGGTGTGGATGAGATCAACACAGCTACAGGTTGTTGTAAGTTGAGTTACAGGAACAACTCTTAAATCAACATGTCATTGTTAGAAGCGTTGCGTTCACAGCTGCTAGCAACGGCATCTGCTTCCATGTTGCCTGAAAACGACATTAGCGGGACAGATGTGTCACTTACTGCTGATTGGTTCGGGCAAACTATTCAAAAGACATTATCCTTTCTGGGTGATGTCTCCTTTTCCAACCTTGGTGTCAGGATTTCCTTGTGAAGATGTTACATAAAAATGCATTGGATGTTTTAATGAGTTAACACTATGTTTGTTTGTTCATGGGTTCATGTAAAGGTTCATTTAAGTTAATGTTAAAACTAATTATGTTAAATGACCCATGAACTTGACTTATACAATACAGCATGTTGAGGTGAGCTGGTGTTCAGCACAGTTAAATAAGGACTGGTTAGCAAGTTAGAAAAGAGTGACTGGGTGAGCATCTGTATCCCCTCCTCCACACCTCCATGGTGTCCGAATTAGGGGGGCAGCGTCCAACAACTTCTATACATTTATGTAACAATGTCTTTGCTATTAAAAATTGGGGTTGGTGTCCACTAAGCAAATACTGGACACAGAAAGGCAAAGCCACATACCAGGATTCTGTGGGAAATAAACAAATGGGTTTTCCATTTTCCAAAAATAGCCTTTAAGGGATTGCAGAGTAAACTAAAGTTATATAGAGGACAAAAGATAAATACAACAATAAAGGAAAAGGAGAAAAAGAGGAAAGGGAAAGACCAAGCTGAAGACAGTTAAAAGCAGCAAAGTCATGGTCATTACAACAATGCTGATAGGCAGGAAGAAGACACTTGAGAGGAAACATCTGAAACTCAGTGGTAACCAAGGTGACCCTGTTAAAAAAACATATAAAATCTTCCTTCCTTCTTCAGTTAACGACAACACTATCTCCCCACCATGTCTCTTCTTACCTTCTTTCCTTCCACCCCCTCTCCTTCCTGCGATCACCCTCCTACCTCTGCACCCCCCACTGTGAGATTATTATGGCAGATGAAGGGGGAAACCCTAAAATCACCAGCTCCCTGTGTTCCCACAGTCAAACCAAACGATCCCTGGGGTCAAAGGTCACAGCTAAATGCTGCCATATTATCTGGGAATCCAGTGGGCAGTTTAGTGGCTCTTTGTGGACGCTGGAAGTCAAACTACTTTAGGGTGGCAACTGCTGACAGTGCCACTCAGTAAACAAAACTGAAAAAAGCCAACGCAGACACACACTCATATTCAGACTTTATTGACACAAGCGCAGCCATTAGCTTGAGAAATAATCAAAGAGAGTCACACAAAGGCTCCATTTTCCTTGTCACGATGTTTGAATTAGAACATCAATGCTTTTTTGATTACGGTGCACTCTGTGGATCACCTAGGGAGCTTAACAATAGAATAATTGCTCGGTTAAGTTTTTTGTTCAAAGGCGTCTCAACAAATGGCCCATTTACAAATGAGTTTGATAACTCAGTTTGTGCAGCTTGTTTGCAAAAAGTCAACCAACAGTATCAAACAGAGGGACATTCTGCTGCAAATCCTCCTTCCTCACCACAGGAAAAACAAGCAGAATGGAAAAAATTATGCTTGGGCATTCATTGTAAATCTTACAAGCAGTGAGCATTCTTTTCATAAGTGCCCTTCATTGACCCTGCCTGTCGGTGGCAGAGTGCTACCATTTCCAACCCTCATCTCTCAAGCTCTGTCTCTTATCCCAAAAACAGCTACAAGTCAACAACTCTGACTGTGTTTTTAAGTGCTTTTTCAAAAAAAGAAAGGTGTGTTTGTGTGTTTCTGTTGAGTTTGCCCCAGTGGCGCACATTCCTTAGCCTGTGTTAGCATTCAGCCCACATAGGTCACGGCCAGCAGGCTTTTGTGTTGGACCAGCCTCGGTGTCATTGCAGTACGGTGGGCGAGTGTGTGTGTGTGTATACAAATGGGAGAGAAAGTCAATGGGAGCTGCGCACACACAAACACACACAAACACTTTGTTGGTGAGTGGCACTCAGGGACAATCAGGGAGCTGCAAATGCTTTCAAAGAACTTGTTAAAAAGAGTCACATGGTATCACACATTCTCTTAAATGTCAACTAGAAAGGGAAGAGACGGGGGGAAGGAAGGTCCAGCTCAAATTAGAATTGTGCGACTATGTATAAGTATGAGGATTCCCCCGTTCATATATATGTGTGTACTTTTGGTTTGGGAATGTTATTCCTTGTTTAGTTTAAATCAAAATAAATCTTAATGTTATTTTATTGTGTGCTTCCAACTTTGTTTAGGGAAGACCCTTTCCCAGTTTGGTGGGGAAGAACTTGATTGGACTGCACAGAGCCTTGAACTCAACCCCATCCAGAGAGCTTTGGGATGAACTGGAACACCGACTGTGATCCAGGTCTTATCGCCCAGCATCAGTGTTGGACCTCAATAATGCTCTTGCGGCTGAATGGGAGAAAATCCCTGCAGACAGATTCAACACCAGGTCTGAGGACTGAGCCCAGAAGAGTGGAGGCTGTTACAGCACCACATACATGCCCATATTTCTGGGATCATATGATTAGCTATCACATATTAGTGTAACATGTGGGTGTCCACACAGTTTTTTTTTTAATGTGTCGCCATACTTTTGTAGTGTCATTTGTGAGAGACATATCATCTAGCAGCCAATAGTAAAGTTCCCAGTAGTAGTTATGATTTATTCAAGATGGAAACATCATCAGCAAAACTAAGCCAACAAGTTGCTCGAGGCAAAGTCATTATGCCCTCAACAAAAAGGAGAGAATCACTGGGGTAGAGACATAGCATGATCATTTTAGCAATTGACATAGTCTTGCATTTTTACCTAATGCTATGCTGAGTTCTATCTCTGCCATGAAAACTAGTAGCATTAGTTCTCTATCGGAGCATGAGGCTTTAATGAGGCAAACAACTTGTTTGTAGCTAAGGTTAGGTGAGAGTCAGTGAGGTAAACTGAGATAGAAAATAGAGTAGCATCCTATGATAATGGATAGCAACTTATTTATTCCTTTCCAAATTGATTTTTAATAGAAAATCAATTAAATAAGTGAGCTGGTGTTTGTGACAACAAACAAGTAAACTACCCCGAGGAATGGAATGTTGATCTGACAGCTATAATTCTACTGCACAGTATTTTACTTTGCTCAATGTAAACAGAGTTGTAGCCAGGATTTGGGTTGACTGTGTGTTCTTCAATTGAGAAGAATAAGACTGTGTTTCAGAGCATTCCTTGTGCCAGACAGTATTTTTGTTAGACAGTATAATCATCAGGTGCTGTCTCTGTTAACAGTCTAATGTTGTCACCAGAATAAGCCACTGTAACACACTGATCCCCACATTTCATCAGCTCATAATCACTTTGTTTTTATTTTTAGCAAGTGTTCCTAAGGTGTGTCTCCAGCCAACAATAGTAAATTAGAAAGACATGGCTGCAGTGCTGATTGTGAAATCCTGAGGTCTAAATCACTCTCTCATGCCCTACAGTCATTCTGCACCACAGATACACATGCCAAGGTATTAGCATTGCCTGGGTCGATCCTTAGTGTTAGTGTTGTGTTAAGTAGCTCTTTCGTAACGATGTGCTCTATCATAGTTTCCAACGCAAGAAGAGGTGTCTACGTTCAAACTCCTTAAGCTACTCTCAACCTGAATTCGTCAGACATTTAAAAAATACAATAACTCAAAGGTAAAATGTATTCAAAGAAAATAAAACAGAGGCTAAGTATTTTCTTTCCAATGCAGCAAATAAACAGGCAGGAAGGTGAGCAGGGGCTAACTCCATAGCTCCCCTCAATTAAATTGGTACTTAAGAGCAGTTATATGGGTTTGTGTCTTGAATATATATGATCTTATATCTCCTGAGACCTCTGTGAGAAAGCTTTACCCTCCCTTGAAGGCTCACTGTGTGCTTAAGAGAGATGCTGTACATGCGGGAGATGAATAAGACGGAATGTTGAACTCCGGGTGCTGCTTACAGAGGCTTTTCCCTCCATCTCTTTCACTCCCTCTTCATTATTTTTCAGACTTCTTCATTTAACTGTTCTGCTGCTCCATCAACAGCAAGTTGAGGTTGTTTTTCTGTCTCTGTCCAGACATCAGCATCAGCCATTAGACTCACTAAATCACCGTACACCACATTTCCTCTGCAGCCATAATGCACTTGGCTTTGCGGGAGATGTGACAGCGTCCCTCCTTACAGCCACATTAATTCACACCATTACACACAAATACGTACACACACACACACACACACGCACACATAAATGAAAACAACAATCGCTCAGAGATGGATACATTCATTTCTGATCACATTGGTCCCATGTGTGATAAACGCTTTTCCTTCTTCTGCCTCCTTTTGTCGATTCCCCCCCTCTTTCATTTCAAGATCATTTGTTTTCAAAGGCACAGAATGGCTTCTGTTTCTGCGGTGTCTGTGGGTAATTGGATTCAAAAGTGACATCTGGCTTTCAGGAGGGAAAGACGTAGAGCAATTTGTTCTGTCTTTGCAAAGGGTGGCGTCATGGATGCGCCTAGGACAGATGAGGAAGCTGGAAACAGGGATTGAAACGCAGCAGACAGAGGAACCCCCTCATGAACTAATGAGAAGAGCCATGTGTACATCACAAATGTCAAAGAAAAAAGTTCACAAGGGAAACAAGGCAATGTTTGAGGATTTACACATGGGAATAAGGGCTGCACAGTTTTTCAGTGTGTGTTCATATTATGGCAGGGGAGTCTCTGAAGATAAAGACACATGTTTCACTCTGTGTGTCAAGTTTGTATCTTAATACAAACAAGATACAATTACACATACCTATTACATTGATATCAACTAAAACACCAGCATGGCAGTTCCTCATCGCTCCTCATCGTTCCTCATCGCTCAGCAACCTTAACTACACATATAGCATGTTAACTCAACAATGCGTTCTGGGTTGAAAGGTTGCCAGATGTTGACAACTCTACTGAAACCATTGTTTTCCTCTCAACTTGCCTTGACTTCTTTTGGACCATGTGGTGATTTCCTACGTTTCCCAGAATGCCTTTCAACAGCCGGCATACATGAAGAGATCAATACACAGTAAGAGCAGAGGTTCTCCATTACACAAACTAGCAGGTCAGACCAGCTGGCCGCCGGTATTCCTGGCTTCTGTCTGTGATTGTTGTTTGAGCCTTTAAAGAAGAACTGGTTGTCCATACGTGGTATAATGCATTTCTCACTAATTAAGCCTCCTGTATGAAGCACATGCTGTCTCTTTGTTTAGTGTGGGTACACAGCATATTGGAGATTGCATTATATTGTGTAGGCAGTCCTTTTCTTTGAAGAATTTAGTTCTGACCTGTTTTCTTGAATGTGCATTCATATGAAGATGGTCTAGAAAGAAATGATGCAGTGTCAATGGTGAGATACAGCCCATAATCACAGAATTGAATTGTTCTTTAAAGGGAGTGTCCATATTCATAACTTTAAGGCAACAAGCCCCTTGCTCTGTTCCCTCCAGTAAAGCTGGAATGAGGATATGTTATTATCTGATGGCAGAATCATAGCATCCGACTATTTATAAGGAAAATGCTACATCAGTATGCCACATTATAAACAATGTGACTATAATAATAATTATAATCCAGCTCTTGCACTGCAACACATTGATATTGAATATGTTAAGCCTCTGGAGAGTTTAGAAGAAAATAAACATGAAAACTTTGAACATATGTATTTGTCTGTAAGCCAAAATTAAACTACAGTGTTTTACTATTGCACTCACAGGACGACTTAAAAGAGAAAGACCGTTCAATATGTAAGCAGCAGAGGACTACATGTCCTCACTTTTAGGCCTTAGCATGGGTCAAATGCCAAAACACAGAATCTTACATTTCCTATAATGCAACTCTATAGCATTCTCATTCATTCATCCTTTATTTATACAAAGTGGTCCAATGAGAGCAGTTCACTCTCTTTTGCACGGGCAGCCTGTGTGCATAGGACAATAAAAGCAAAGGCAAAAATATAACTGTTAGACACAAACTAAACTTACAAGGGTGTATGAGGTGTATGGACTATTGATTTTAGCATTTCCTTTGCCCAGTGTAATATGTCCCTGTAACGTCTTTCTAGTGAGTATGTTCACCTCATTCGTTATGAAAGGACAAACTAGTGAGTACATGCCATGATAATAGCCACGTCCCCCGAGGCTTCTGACAAACACACATTCTTTGTACATATACATGAGGACTGTGTGTTTGTGACAGAGCAAGAAGGTGAGGAGAGAAGAAGGAAGAGGGCATTGAAAGATGTGTGTTCACACTCACGGCTGTGTGCTTTGAGTGTGTGTGTGTTAGAAGCCTAGTGTTCAGAAGTCTTTGAACAAAAAAGGCAATTTTTTATGTATTAGTCTCCGCTGCCTCACGTCATTCTCGCAAACACACTTCCAGCCCTGGAGCCATTCCTGTGATATCACACCAATCTAGCTCACCTGCATGTCCTTGCTCTGTTCTCCCTGGAAACACTCTTTATGTGTCCTAGTTAAGCTGTGCTTCACTCCTGCTCGACTCCATAAACTGACACTCCACTACAAACCGATAAAAAGCTGTCCCTGTCAGAGTGCCTCGCAGGTGCTAAGGCTGAAAGCTTTACTCGCTACATCTTCTTTCACAAGGAAAATGGTAAAAAATTGAGTTTGTATGTGACTTATGAAAAACGGAGCTCCATTTGAGAAGAGCTGGCAAACATTAGCATCGGTTCAGGTGGTGTTGACAGATGCACTTCGTCAGATTGTGAGTTTCCTGTCAGAGAGGGCTTACTGTCTCACCGACAGCTAAAGGTGAACACTTCATCATCACTGCCCAGGATCAATATGGTTTTCTGAATGAAAGCAATACGGAGTGTGGAGTAAGCCATGTTCCACAACATTAGTGAGTTTTTCGTTTTAAAGCTCATGTTTTTACATTGGCAATTGTTCAACTGACTATGTCTATGACTGTGTAATGTCAGAGTTGTCGCTCATAGTGACAAAGCTATGGAAAATGATCGCCCAATCTAACCATTTGAGTCGTCCCCGGCAACTGTTTTCAAACAAACTGCGCACTACCTGCCCAGCGCGAGCTAAAGTTAGCCACAGCAGACGGATAGAGTTAGCAACTAGCTGGTAGATTGGAGAAGCGACGGTTGACGACTTGAGTTGTGGTTTGCAGTGCAACATGTCTATTGTATTTTGTGAACGTTGATTTTCATTGGCACATTTCACCAACTGTAAACCATCTTCACCGAGCAGACCTTTAAAGGAAAAAAGACCTCAAGAGTCCAACATGGAGGAAGCTTTTTTACTAGCTGTGCTGCACCATCCAGTTCTGATTTTATATTTGTTTTGTGTCTGTTTCATTAACAGTAATGTCAATAACACTTTTAGTTTATTGTCTTACATATGGGATAATGGCCCTACACAGAGGAACTGGCCATTTCAGCAAGCCGTCCCCTTACAAAAACCTCCATTTGCCTCCTCATTATTTTGAAAGTTAATACTCAAACTACATATAATATAATGTGGAAGATAACATTTTGTGAATATGTTACAACTGTATCATATATAATGATTCAGGCTTCTGACGATAATGTTCCTGATTATTATTTTTAACCATGTAATTTGTGCAGATAAAAGGAAATTACTGGATCTAAAATAGCGGAGATGGTCGCATTCTTTGTGGCTGATGTTGTTTGATTTAGTTTTCCTTTGAGTTTCCATTGGACCAGGTCCCCTTAGGCGTGTTTCTATGTCAAATTCTTGCTGCCCTGTATAATTGCTCATGCTTTCCCTATGCATTTTTTGCCTCTCTATCAACTCAAGTTTGAATCCAGTCACACTCTCTCGATGACAGTCAATCATCTCTGAGTAATTATCCATAGAAGAAATTATTTTAATGTTTTCTGCTGTATGCAAGGAATTCTTACTACAGGCTAGAAGGTCTCCATCAGAACTCTCTCAGGCTGTGAAACAGTCATTGAAGATTGCAATTACAGTGAGGACAAACGGACTGGTACATATACAAACAGGCAGGCGGATTCACAAACGGTTACAGTCCGAAGAACCGGAGGCAGTGTCGAGTCACCTGCAGACACACGGAACAAATGATCAAAATTTTGCTTATCCAGTGCACATTCATTGTTGAAATGGGGTCAGTGTGTGTTTTTTTAGTTCTTTGACACTTAGTCCCACTTTGACATCCCACGCTGCGTTGGGTCTTCCTGTGAGTGGACTGGTGCCTGCAACAATATAATGATGTGTGTGTACGAAGACAGCCAGTCACCTTCGACCTTAACAGCCGAAAATGCCCCAGCTGATGCAAATATGAACAGTAAGATGTCATGTTTGGTGTTGGTGTCTCCGTCTTTACCTCTGTTTTCAAAGTTACAGAGTCACAGGGTTTTGTTCCGAGCCCTCTTACTTTTTATGACTTCAGCAAGGACGTGAAAAACGACAACATTCAATACAAAACACACACAATGTTAGAACCTGCCATTAATGGAAAAAAAACTCTCAGCATTACAGCAACACATAGACTGACAATTGCTATAATATAGTGATACTATACTGTCATAAATTTACTGTTGATGTATGTTACTATATAATATGATTATTTGAAAACAATGAAGTTTGATAAGTTTGATAGCACATTTATAAAATATTACGTAACGTATTTTGAGCTCACTGTAAAGTCACTAAAGATGCCAGATACTTTTTAAGTCCCTGTTGGGAAATCATAGGGATATTATAAGAAAATGATGCAATACTAAATGTATTATTTTATTTTATAAATATATATATATATATATATATAATTTATGTCAGTATTTCTGTCAGGAACTTAAAGTAAATCCATTTTGTTTGTCTGTAGTATACAATATATGTCAATATGTAAATGATGTTGATGTAAATCAACAGTGAACGATAGCAAACAGTTGCATATTCATGCATTCCAGCAGTCACAGAGCAAAATTAAATTTTGATTTTAGAATCTTAGTGCAATATTCACTCTCCTTTTAGATCTGTTTTGTTCTCCACCAACTCATCTGGCTCTTTAGCTGCTAAATGCTCCACCATGTTCACCAGCTAGTCGCTGACTTTATCTGTCTACTGTTGGGTGTTGGGCAGGTAGTGTACAGTGAGTTCATCAGCTAGCACAACTGGTACAGAGACAGCCCATGCAGCTCATTAGTATTAATTAGAGACCTTTCAATCCCTTTACTGACGGCTTTGCACAAATTAGTGCAACTCTTTCGGCCAGCATACTGTTGTAGCACACTAGGCCTGTGTCTAACACAGAAACAAGGTCAGCTGATCATTAGTTTGATTGTGTACAATGATAACATAGTTCTATCGATGAGCTCTGGACTGATTAGCGACTTTGGTAATCACTGGTAAACTGCTGTACTTGTTTGTGTCCACATATGAGCTAACATTATTGATTGTACTGGCGAACTATCTTATCAATGAGTGAAATCAATTGTCTTGCTCTTCTAGCATGTTAATTTTAACTGGGGCAAGGTAGATATACATTAAATTACTGCAGTCCATACTTCATGAAATGGCCTCTGCCACAGTTCAGCCGGAATGATTTGAGTCCATGTTATTAAAATCCTAATATTAATCCCCAGCAGTGAATCCCAGCCATTTGGCCGTGTAAGCAAGTCAACACAAATGTCAGGAATGTGGTGACAGCTATTTGACACAGGTCTGCTATTGTGATCACAAAGAGCGGTTCCTCTGTCATTGGATAATGAGAAGCGCTGATGGTTTTCACAGCTATGAACCCATGCAGTGTTAGTTGAGAGCTTTGCAATGTGTGAAACTTGTGGAATGTGTGTTTCCTGCATCTGTGAATGGCCTGGGATGTGTGAACAGCATTTTTTCAGTTAATAATGCCATTGTTTAGCTCTGGTGTTGCTCATGTCAGGCCTGGGCTACCTGATGTTTGCAAATACTCTATTTTCTGCATTTTCTGTTTTAACCAACTCGGAAATTAAATGGTCAACTGACCCAGGTTCCACAACTTCAGGAATTATTTGAGAGTTGTGTTGCAGAGAGTGAAAAAGGGGGAATTTCGATCAATTATTCAGAAGAAAGGAAATAATGCCTCACCCAATATGAATCTGCCTGTACATTATAACCTGTTGTATACTTTTATTGCACAATACTGTGGTTTCTCGAAACAACCTCAACTGAAGTGGAAACCAGACTGTGAACCCCCTGTAGAACCACCATAAGCTTGAAAACAACTTTTTTAGGTCATGGAAGTATGCCAAGTTCCTCATCAAAGTCCTCGTAAGTCATTGCTCAAGTCAAAAGGCTCAAGTCAAGTCAAGTCACGAGTCATTTCTGTTAAAGTCCTAGTCAAGTTCCAAGTCTCATTTGAGTTTGTCAAGTCGAGTCCAAAGTCATCACATTCATGTGGCAATGTGGCTTCTGCACCTCGGCTCGGCCTTAAATGGACCTTCAGTGGACATGCTGATGTTTTTCAGGATGAGTGTGTATGGACAAAGTCAGAGAAGGAAGAAAAAGGTGCACTTAAGATGTTTGGGTTCTGCCGTCCATCTGCTCTTTGTAACACACACTCTTCCTGCACTCTGAAACTAATTCACCTGATGACAGACGTGTTGACAGATGTTTCACAGCCAACACACACTGTCTGTCTGTCTGTCTCTCTGTCTGTCTCTGTCCAACTCAACACACTGTGCGTGACATTCCAGGAGTCCAGGTCATCAGCCATTTGTGTTTTGTCAATAATACACTATTCTCTTCAGGCACACACACACACACACACACACACACACACACACACACACACACACACACACACACACACACACACACGCACACACACACACACACACACACACTACCATGATTACTGTTTTACCTGTTCTCTATCAACTTCTTTCTTTATCAAAATGCCATTTTCATCCTCTCCTGTCTTCACTCTCACTCTTACACTCACACTCACACACACACACACACACACACATACACAGCTCAAGGGTTAATGTCCCCCAAGGGCCACAGCAGCCTGACCCTTGACTTTTCCCAGGATTCTACTCTGCTACCAGCCTCTGGATTACATTTTATGCTCCATAACTGTGCTAAACCGACTTTCATCTCACACACACATTGGCAAACATAAACACATAAGCACGCAGACACATTTTTACGCGTCTGTAAGGTACTGAGCAGACTGATTTACAATGAGTACAGTAGTAGAATAAGTCTTATATATGTGATAACGTATAATGTGAGTGAAATCATAAGAAATTAGAGCCATATAGAAAAAATAAATATTTAAGGAACTCACACACTTTGCTCTGTTTTGCAAAAGGACAGTATGGCAGCATGGTTCTCATGTATGTGACGGACATCTATGTGAGCACATTTGACATGAACGTTTTTTTATCTCAGTATGGAGCTATGCCTCTGGCAGTAAAAAAATACATTATGTTGAAGCTGCAAGCTTGCATATGAATACTCACCCACTTGCTCGTTTATGAGGTCGACCCAGTTAAAATGAATTCAGTCTAATACACCAGCCCTGCAATAAAACCAATGAAGGTTTGTGGTGTTGTTGAATTGTTTTGCTTGATACTGAGAATATACTGTATATATAAATATTTTCTCCATCCTATTTATATCAATGAATGAAGACTACATATTAGAAACACCTCTCAGTATTTGATTTTACTCATAAAAAACATACACATTGTGTTAATAAACTCAATATAACTTAGTTCCATAATAGTCCTTGTCCGCCTAAAATTCTGATTACTACAACTCCTGTGCCTGTGCTACAGTCCAAACATTAGTCAAAATTGCAGAGTTAATTATTCTAGGTAGTACAAATAATACATTTACTAAAATATTAATACTTTCACCCATCTTTCTTATTTCCACAAAGTGCAAAGAGAAGTATAACAACTCAATTCAACAACACAACCTCCAAAATAACAATGAAATTGAATGAATGGAGGCAAGATATACTGCATTAGTATCACTGCAGCTAGCTAGCTGGCAGTGATACATTTACTCAAGTACTATCCTTGTACTTACTATCCTTGTACTTTACAATACAGTACTTTACTTTACAGATTAAGATTTTACAAACAAAACATGTGATCAATTAAAAAGAATCAGTATATAAAGTAGTTAGACTGTGCTCCACCAGCCGTAACATTATCATGCAGCTTACTTGGTCAAGCATGAGTAATAATATTCCGATAATATGGATAATATAACTCTCTAAAAGCAATCATTCTACCCAACAAGTACTTTTATTTTAATACCTTAGGCACATTTTGTTGTTAATACTTTTGTACTTTTACTTAAGTGAAATCTTGAATATAAGACTGATAAGACTTTTACTTATCAGTCAGAGTACTGTAACAGAGTACTGCTACTTTTACTTTTAGGTAAAATACTGTATATGAGTACATCTTCGGCACCAAGTGTGTGTGTGTGTGTGTGTGTGTGTGTGTGTGTATGTCCGTGTGCGTGTGCGTGTGTGTGTGTGTGTATGTGTGTACGTGTGCGCGTGTGTGTGTGTGTGTGACAGCTCAGACTCTAACTGATCTCAGAATTCAGCTCACTTACTCAATATGTTCATGTATGTTGTCAAAGCATACTTTTTTCACTCAATTTGAAACATGTTGCTAAATTCTAAAGCACACATTTACTCCTGGAGTACTCCTTACTCCTGTCAAGGTGGAATACATAACAGGATTCAGGTATAGATCAGTGGTTTCAATATGTTTTTGGTGAACTGTTAAATTTCAACCCTACACAGTGATGACATCAAGTAACCGTGGTCTCAGTTCAATTATTCATAGTTTGCTCATAGAAAACTGTTTTAGGGTTAAATTCTTTTAATATCACAATCCCCAAATAATGCTGATCCCATGTAAATTGAGAGAAAGCATGTGGATGATCATGTATGTTGTTTTTTTTGTTGTTATGTCCATGTCATGATGTGTTGATTTGATTATGTGCTACAGAAAAAAGGAAAGCAGAAAAAGTACTTCCAGTTCTGCTGATGCAGCTGACTCAAGATCAGAGGAGACTATTTTTAATGGTTATAAAATGAGGATATGCGTGTGTTGGTGTGTGAATATGTGCTAATGTGTGTATCCTTGTGTGTGCCTGCCAGTGTCCGAGCCAAGCTGCTAATGATCCACTAGTCATAAGGCCTTTAAGGCAAACCCAGGAGGCCCACCAGGCAGCCCACAGAGCAGAAAATATAACCACGCCACCCAATAAAAACATCACATCTCCATAAAGTTAACTGTTGAGAAAGTACTTCTCCTTTTGCACATTGTTTTTTTTCCAGTGTGATTAAAAAATATGGAATTCTACAATGCTAATAGGTTTCTTGGACCTTGTTGAGGTCGTGTAAAGGTAAAGTTAACAGTAGACTTTCAACTGGGCCATCATGTAATAACATAGTGGAGTAACTGATGCGAACAAAAAGAGAGAAAAGCACTCAAAAGCCACCTACAGATCTTTATCAAGGCAGTAGAATCATATAGAGATGTAGAAGTTAAGACTTGGCCGAGATAAAAAGAGGTTCTGCTTTGACATCAAACAGAATTAGAAGTATATTCCATCTTATTCCAATGACATTACAGTCAGGGCTGAAAGATAAATCCTTTCTGTTAAAGGATTTTATCAAAGTAGCTTTTTTGGTGGGCAGTGGCTTTTAGCTGTTTGAAAACAGCAACAGTGTGATCGCTCATGAAGAACGATTTAGATGTCAACCGCACACAGGTTGCTAGCAGGTAGCTTGGAGGTGGTCGAGGGGAGACGACAGACAGCCGGCGGACTCTTTTTAAAAAACTCTCTTTAAACTTTTATACATATCATATCAAACCAGTCTGTCCTGTTAGTCTGTGAAGCTAACATTATGTTAGCCTAAGCAGCTAAAGTGCAGATCTGCCAAATGTATCATTTGGGGTCGTCAATCCAGTTATTACACTTGAATAAAGCCGGCGGCTCATCATTATTGTAGTAACTGGGTAACCATTTAGCTGTTCTCAATAAAGATATTGGCAGTTTTGAATGTCATAATTCAACACATTCCCACTCCCAACTCGACAAATATCGATGTTTGGTCAGTGGCCCTGAGCTTCAATCTATGAGGCTCTAGATACTCGTGTAGTGTCATTTTCGGACGGCGTCAGTTTCCGATCGTTTCATGTATAGTGTATTTTCAAAATAAATCTCCTCGTTAACAGGAAACGTAGAGTTTCTGCTCATTACATGCATACAGTCTTTTCAAAACGCAGGTTTACTTAGTTTTTAGGTTTACTTACGCAACAAACATAATGTGTTTCATACCACGTAGACCACACTTACAGGCTTGGAGTTCAATTCATAGAAAATAATTGCAACTTAAATCGCAATATTGTTTAGAGAAATCACAAATACTTATTTTCTTCAAATTCTTCAGCCCTAATTCCAGTCTTTCAGCTGGATGTCAGACTTCTTTAAATGACTTTTCGCAAGCTTCACTGTTCTTCACAGCTTTCAACAGCTTCTATGTGTCGTTATCTACTCTGTCTCAGTACTTCGAGGCATTTTGTGTGGCCTATTTATGGCTAATTCCTGGAAAGAGCACCTTCTGACAGGAAACACATCGATGTTCCCATCAAGAAGACATATATTTCAGTAAGTGACCTTTCTGGGAGAAAAAAACCCAGAAAAGCTGTACCTTCTTTAATAATACTCCATGAAGCTTTTCTGCATTACAACTCAATTTACCATCAACTCATTTCACTTGTGAGGGATGGACTCTTCTATTATGTCCATAGTTGGAGCCCATCACACTGTGGCATCAAATTGTTTTACATTAAGACTTCCTACTTCTGCTTCCCTAGAGGCAGTGGCTATTGTCTCTGCCATTGAGGTCCCTGTGTGATGCAAATGACAAGCACCATTGAACTGTGGCAAAGGACAGAGGGCCTTTAAAGTAAAAGACAGAAAGAAGAGAAGAACGGGAACAAGAATATCTGACGTCCAAAGAGGTGTCTGTCAGAAAAAAAAAGTAAAAACACCGATCAAAGAGAGACCCAAAAGAAGAGAGGTAGGTAGAGAGGGGAAGAAATGACAGTGTGAGAGACAGTTAAAGAAAAAAAAAATCCTTTTTTCATGCTCCCATTTTCCTCTGCACTGAGTGGCTGTCCAGTTGTGCACACACCATACGCCTCCTCTGGCTAACTACCTGACAAAACAGAGAAGTACCACAGAGCCCAGGCAGCCTGTTAGCACTGACACATCAGAAAGCCAACCTGGCGAATAAGCTCCTGTGTGAGGAGCCCTGAAAGCACTGCTTTCCTCTTAGCCACAGCACCAGGCCTGTCAAGTGGCACTGCCAAAGAGAAACCTTGAAAAGGAGGATGGAATTGAGGGGAGAAGACACGAGAAACAAATGGTGGAGGCGATGTGTGTGAAATTGCAGGATACATGGACTCCAGCAGGAAGACACTGAAAGCCATCTGAAGAAGTCTAGAAATAAATCTAAAAACTAAACTTGGCGCTGACATGGCACGTTTTAAATTGTACAGTGCAAAAACATAACATCAATGAACATTTGGTACCAACATATATGATAATGAACATAAGGTTGTTCATTTGCTTTTGCATCAGAATCAACTTTATTGGCCAATTATGTGTACTCGTACGAGGAATTTCACTCCAGTTGTCCATTGCTCTCCATGTACTTACTCAGAAATAGACATACCGTTAAAATGAAGGACAAATAAGCTGGACAAAGGTAAAACATTTAACTACTATGTACAGATATAAATATAACAACTATATATACTGTAAATATATATATATATATATATATATATACACAGTATATATTTTGTTTTGGGGACTGACATGTAGCCTGTCTAGCACCATTTCATCTTCTGTGTCAACACTATAAGTTCAAACGTTCATACGCTTGGCTTTTAATATGACTTACGTAAGTACATTCAAAGTGTGCATTACCAAAACAAAAAGTGAAATGGTAATGTTATGTACACTATATGTCCTGACATTGCTATGGTACACTGGCTAAGGTACAATTATGCATATTTAGTTTTAACTGAACTTTAAATGCTCTCTGTATTCAGCTGTAACGCGATTTTTCAGAGATTCCAACAGTTCTGTTGTGTACGTTTCCTCTGGTTGGAAAACAACCAAGCCAAACAATATTAGAACAGATTCTGTGGTAAAGAGTGTCTGTGCCAACCGATTTGCAATCCATTTATCCCATAATTGTTAATTCTGAAACAAAAATGTCAACTGAATGGTGCTAGAAGAAAAGTGGGGACATCACCACGGTCATTGGATATATCCACTGGGAGCCGTGCATGTTTGTATCAAATTTCATGCTAATACATCTGTGAGCTTCACCCGCTCACCCAGGGAAATAAAGGAAGATAACCAGCTCAGGGAAACCAAAATATGTTTATTCCGCTGCAGCGTTCGTTCGCTCTCTTTCCTGATCAGGCGTGTTCAGGGTGGTGTGGCTCTCTGCTCTCCTCCTCAGGATCCAGCCTACTGCAAGAGACAGAAGCAGGTTACCAGCCTGCTTATATTGTGTGGCTGATTACCTGATTCTGACCAGCTGTCCAATCCCCAGCTGAGCCACTCCAGACACTCCCCCGCAGACACCGCCGTGACCACACCCCCGCTGCCACAAAATCCAAAATATTTTTTCGTTGGACTGAGCCACCGACACACTTTTGTCAACAGATATGTGGAAGTTGTCGAATCATTTGCACATGAACCAGTTTGCTTCAGTCCTACAGAACTTACAGGATGTTTTCTTTGTCCTCCTACTGACTTTTCATTGGTTTCATGGCCTATCCACTTTCACAGTGTTGCTTTCTGTCTATAGTGAAAAGTAACACAATTAAATTTGATGCAGGAACATAAATGATAAATTAGTGATCGCTTTGTCATCCTGATTGTTCTCAACTCCCCCTATTAGATCACAAGAGGCTGAAATATGCAGCCATTTGTCGGCCATTTTGTCTGATATCGTTGACAGCAGTGGAATGTTACAGCCAGTTGATTTCATAAAACTGCGGATACATTTAAGTCATTGGCATCTTTGCTTATGTTACCATGTTATCTGCCAAGGTATTTTAAATCATTGATTAATTCCAGCCTTCAATGTAGGGTTTGGAAGGACATATGGCTGGTATCTAAAAAAAAAAAAAAAAAAATCTGATTTCTGTTGGAATGTGTTTACGATAGTCAAAGCAAGAAAAAATATGTGTGTCTGGGTGTGTGAGTATTTAACATGCACTGCTTTCAACTTATCACTGTCAAAGTGAAGTGTGTGATCTCACCACCAGCTCTAAATCGGAGTCAGTAGTGGCCATCAAATAGGCCCACAACACACACACACACACACACACACACACACACACACACACACACACAGAACTTCACACTGAGCCTGCATGTGTTTGTGTTTGTGAATGTGTAAGACAACCATGAGTCTGTCTGTGAGAGTCCCGTGTGTTCAGATCTGAGTAAGCCCTGCTTCTCCTCCCCTCGCCTGTCGGTTCAGGAGAAACATGGTGTTTCAGGCGCTTTGAGAAGAGAGACAGTAATGTTACACTCAGTTATTGGACACAGTCATGTTTGGGCTCTCCTGCTAGGCCCTATAGCCTCTTTCATAAAAGGTTCATGGGCAGAGTGTGAAAGTACGTGTGTGCCAAAGATGTAAATTAGTCTGCAGTTTCTGTTCACTTTTTCAGATTGTTGGCAACATATAGGAAGGTGGAAGTCAATTGTTATTCATAGCACAAGAGCTTGAGAAATACTTCTGCCCCTGTGAATTCTTGTGCTGTTAGAACCTGAATTACATATTTATTAGAGCACAATCTGATGGTGTAATAGCCTACAGTGTCTTATATATAAAATGTAGACATTTTGATAGGTATTCAACCCTTGACTTAAATTGTTATATTTGTAAGGAGGCAGGCGAGACAAAGACTAACTTGTTGAAACCACAATAGGAGAACATCTTTAGGAAGCCAGGAAGCTTCACAGACCGGCGACAAGAGCCTTGGTCAGCTTGCAAAGCAGGAGTCCAGGCAGCACTCTGACAAAGCGGCAGAGCTGTGGTTGGATTTGCGATCCGGACTGTGTGGCAGAGCGACCAGATGGAAGCCATTCCTGAAGATAGACGCATGGCAACACGTCTCAATTCTGCAAAAAAGGCGCGCGAAAGGTTCCGAGAGCACGAGGCAAACGATTCAGTGGTCGGATTAAAAAAGACAAGTGCAAACAGTCATGTTGGGCTGGAACAGCAACAGCAGGAACGTGGACATGGAACATGCAAGGAACAACTTAAGCTGACTACAAACACAAAAGGCTGTTGAAAAATCATTATCTTAGTATTAACCTATTAAATCACATAACAGCATGCATTCTTTTGTTAGTTTATTACATTTCTCTGAAATGATATTCGTATTATATTGTATAATAATAATCTCACTCAGAAGTATATCCCTTATACCCTTTGCACCGCACTAAACTATGTCTACATTACACAGTTTGGCAAACCTGAGAATGAAAAATTAGAAGAACACACAATAGTTGCAAAAAACAATCTTCTCCGCCTTAACACGTTTGTGTACCGCATTTTCTTTCCATTTTGCAGAAGATCACACAGATTGACGTCAAATGTATTCTGCAACTTATATAACTGACTCATTCATGTCAAACCTAATTAATTATAAAATGAACCACTTTTGAATGTATTTCCAACAAAACAACGCTACACTGCATGACACTAAATCTGACATTTTAAAGTGTATTTTCTGCCTTACAGAATACAGCAGTGATTGTTTTAGATCAGTAAAAAAATATGTTAACTTCAATTTATGGTTTGAAAAGAAGAAGAAAGGTGTGATCCTGGGCTCCTTGATGGGGCCCATTGATAAGTGTGGGGTGTGGGCTGTGGGTCCCCCCCCCCCCCTCCAGTGAATCATCACTGGCCTGGCTTTCGAACAGAAGTGTCCTGTTGTGCTGTTAGAACTTAAAAAGGCTTCCCTCAAACATTGGATCAGTGTGCCCTGGTTGAAAGGGAATCACCATGCAGGACCGAAAGACAAGCAAGCATATTATGTTCAACTAATTGAGCACAAATACTAAAAGTTTTGGTAAAAAAATAAACAGTCAAGAAATATTAAATTACATCAGTTTTTGTTGTTGTTTTCTGCAATGGTACCTTGTAAATGCTTGAAGTTGGCAGTGTGTTAACTGTCCTGATAGACTCCTGTATCACTGATCCACTTTGTGTGAACACGTTGTTACAGCTGTTATCCAGGTTAGCATGGACCACATGGAGCAGCTGCTGGTCCGCTGGTTCTGGCTACTAAGTAACATGACACACAAGTTCAAGTTGCTTTCAACTCATTATCAATACAAGACTTGAAGTACAGGAATAAGTCAGATTGATAGTGTTTGTATAAGAAAAATACATTTTGCATCTGTAATCCAAAGGAAAAAAACAAACTGTAAATATAACTTTTAAATGATATTACATTTAATAACACTAAAAGAAAAAAAAAAACCATCTGTTCTTACATAATCATAATGGCGACTTCATATTATTTTACCGGCTGTAACAAATGTTGATTCCTTCTGTCAAATATTTGCCTTCAGCTCATTGTTTACTGTTGATGCTGTTGTTTATGGTGCCAGGCACAGCATGGCAGCTTTGAGCCGTCTTTACTTAACCTTGTTTTCACTTCACTGTGGTCATTTTGTCATTTTAAAAATAATCTTCAGCAATTTAATTATCTCCATAGTAGAGTCTTGCCATCAGACATACATATAACAGCTTTTTGGCAGCCCTTAGTGTGTGTGTGTGTGTGTGTGTGTGTGTGTGTGTGTGTAGGGGTGACTGTGTGTTGTATTTTTAATAGCTTGGTAAGAAGGCCAAGCCAGCTAGCTTGCTCTAGAGAATTACCCAAACCCTCAGCTAAGACGAGAGAAGGAACAGGAGGGATGATGGGAGGGCAACTGTTCTAATTACAGCACAACACAAGCGTCTCTCTCCTGCACACACACTGCACACACACATTTATATATAGCCATTTTTCTGCTCATGGGCTTTTCAGAAGACTCTGAAATATTGTAAAAACACATTTTGAGGTAGGTGCTGGTGCATGTGTCTGTCAGTCTTCCAAACAAATTAGTATTGAACAGATTGTAGTTCTGTGGTGTGATGTTGCCATGCGTCATGATATGTAAAGAGGAGAAAAGCCCCAACAACTTAATATGTTTAGGTTGTCGCTGCCTTTCAAAACGATGCATTTATTCATTTTCTGATCTGCCAGCTCTATGGTTTGGTCAGGTTTAGGGAACTAGAGTTACTTGGTTAAAGCAATGAATGTTGATTGCTGGTGCAGCAGTACTGTAGGAGCTGATATGTTACTAAAACCAGTGGGACTGCGCACTGAAAGTCCAATCATACGTCAGTGACCCTGGGCCATCAGTGTGCATTACATTAGAATTCTATGTTCTAGCATGATTTTCTTTACGTGAACAGTGTTTCCCACAGGTGGTTGTAGGCTATAGTCACAACCACAATGCATGGTTACCAAGACGGGGTCCGTGTTTCAAGACGGTTCGGGTTCCAACATCGCTGCAGACTCCTGACACACTTGACAGTCTGCCAGTAGACAGCCCCCCCCACAGGGAGAGAGAGCGCAGCAAAGTGGCAAGGCATTCATCCCAGTCCTTACCAAGTCCACCTTGGGTCAGGTCGTAGTGCAGCAATCAGCGAGGGCTGGCCAACGCCGTCTTGGCGGGAGTTGAGAAAAAAGAAGCTTGAAACCATCTTTCAACATAACTTATTAAAAACATTAGTTTTTTTAGCAACATTAATGAAAACATAGCAACATTCCCATTTCCACATCTTCCTTCAAATTCAATCCATCATAATTTATGTAAATAGCAGCCCATAACTCCCTGTTTTGTTCTCATCCCTGCCTTCACCCCCCCCCCCCCCCCCCCTCATTCCATCTACCCACGCTCCCCCCCCCCACCCTGCCCCCCCCCCCCCCCCCCAGCCCTTATTGAATTCTCCTTTCACTCTAGCAATCACTTTCCCTCCCAGCCTTATCCGTCACTCTCTCTTGCTCTTTCACTGTAACTGTCAATCCTCCAGTCTCTTCCTTTTTTTTCACTTCAGTTCACTGATCGCTCTGTCACGCATCCTGTTTTCTGATTCTCATTTATAATTCACTGACCCAACAACTCGCTGGATTCCCTCTTCATTCGCCTCCCATCATTTGCTCCTGTGCCCCCATTGGTGCCCCACAAACCCAGCGCCCTCCCTCCACATCTCTCTCGGTCCTCCTGATTCCCTGCATCCCGAATCATCAGGGGAGAGCTGAGCGGATTTGGGTTTAGTTGCCAGTCACTGCTGATCACTGCAGTCGGCTGAAGTGACTCTTGTACCCCGTACGGGCATCAGTGTGTGCACAACTGAAATAGTGCCTGCATGTAATTGAGTGTGTGTTGCTTTTGACGGATTTATGCATGCATGTGTTGTGTGCACGCACATCAGCTTGTGTGTGTGTGTTTGCTTTTTCAGATGGAGCTCTTGGCAGTCCATCACGTCCTTCCTGTCTGAAGCCAGTGTATAAGAAGTGGGCCATGTTTCCAGGATGGAAGCAGTACTGTAAATACTTGAATCTAGGGTGGGCCTGAACATCTGTACTCACTGATTCCAAGGCTTACAAACCCTAAATGCAACAGCAACAACAACCCAGAAACCTACTTTTGAATAACATACCAAGAGTGTCCTGCAAACTGCACAAATCTTCAGGTCGCAACATGTGTTTTGCACTCAATGTTGGTATAGGAGTTGAACCCCAAAGAGTAACTGCAGAGGCCTACTGTATCACAGTCCTGCAGGGGTATCTGCTGTGCATAGTCCACTCATACAATTTGTAACGGAAAGAGAGCCAATAGAATAACCAGAAGATGTGTAAATGAGATTACAATTTTAATCACAGTTCACATGTTGGTCGTGACTCACTATGCAGATTGTTCACTGTTTTTCCTGCACTAAGACTCACACCACCGTTCAAATGCACTTGATGTACATACATCAGTAAGTGAATGCAATACAAGCTCTGTACATAAGGTTCATAGCTATCCAGACGATTACTTACTTACTTACTTACTTACTTACTTTAAATAGGCTTTTATTGTGAAAGAACAATAAGGGACTCCACTGCTAAAAGCTATGATTCGGTCAGTGACAATGGTTACTCAGCGCAGTCAGTTCAGCACAAAGTGTGCTGCTCAAGACTGGCACGTGTACTGAACATCTATGTGAAGGAGTCCTGTACCTTCCTTTTTTATATCATTTTAATTCACTTAAATGAAAGTGGCCTTTCTCTATCAGTTTTGCTTTACCACCGGCTGACATTGGCTTACCAGGCATATTGATTGTTATGAAGATTTTGTAATATCTGGTGTGTTCATAATTTTCATCATTCTTCCTGAACAATGTTTTATTTGCAGATCTGTGACTGAAATGTCTCAGCTCCCGGACAGATTGTCCTGCAGCACTATGTAGTTGAGTAACAGTGAGATGGGACACATCAATGATTGGCAGACACTGATGCAGAGGACAGAGCAAATGGATTGGCCTGGGAACCATGCTGAGCATTCAATAGATAAGAAGTTAGCAAAGCATAGTTATTCTAAAGTAGTCCTTTAGGTGATCCACCAGCCATGTTGGATGAAAAGGTCTTGAAGACGATGAAGATGCAGGGTTTCCGCAGGATTCCCAGGGCTCTGGCTTAGACATAAACATTTTAAATAAATTTCCACCCTACAAAATACCATAACAGCAGCAACATTCCCCTGAGCTACTGCTAACAACACAGGAACAGCACACAGGGATCTGTTCTTGTCTAAATATCACAGCAGAGGCATTCACACAACACTCATTCATATTTAAAAAGCTCATTGCCTCATGATTCGCTCCCTTTTGCAGTGGAAAGTCCGCATCTTAAGTCAGCTTTTTTCTTTAAGTTCAGCAAAAGCACAGCATGAAATTGGCAGTAGTGGATTTAGACTAGATATAGATGGCCAATTATGAGGATTTTCTCCAAACTTTACTAAAAGATTATGTATATTGGAGGGTGCAAAGCATCCACACATACTGGCACACCCACAAAGCATCTTCTTTGACCCCTCTCCATGATACATCAAAAAGAAACAGATTACATCGCTGTGCCTTGTGCTCTTCTGGAGAAAACACAGCAGCTCCATCTATATTTCAAAGTCGAGAAACTTAGCAAAACAGGCCTTTAGCCGAAATGATGCTTTTTAGGGAGGCCTCGAGTGTCGTACAACTTTAAAAGCCTTGTATAATTAAGAGCCACTCAGTGATTCACACGATGGCTAGCTTCACTACCACTAATTGCAAGCATTTCCAGATCCTGTGCATGATGTTTGGAAAGGGGATAGATGGGATTGAAAGAGATGGATCTGGTGAGAGATGCAGAGAGCAGTGAAGAGAGTATGACAGATATTACCAAATCACTTTGGCGTCAAAGATAAGTATCTGGAGAACAGGAGAAGTAATTGAGGTTTTTACTGCAAAGCACCTCTTCTAAAATCTGGTTAATGTGAGCCAGAAATGATTTGCAGAGAGGTCAAGTGGACTCCTTTGCAAAACGTTTTGGTCACGCTTTACATTAAGTAGGTTTCCAAGCATTCGGGAGATACTGAGCATCTCTGTGGAGTCAAGTAAGTGCTCTGCGATTGCATGAAAAGCGCTGACTTGTGCCGTCGGATTAGCACGAGAATGAGTTGAGGAGGAAGATATTAGCGCTTGGAAGAAAAACAGTGTTAATCTTTGGAATGTGGTCAAGTATGAGGTTTAGTACTGTGAATTCACTAAAACCAACTGAATACAGTAGACAGTGAATCTATCCTACTTAGCACTAAATGAGGATGGCTGTGTGATGGCATAACATGAACTACAAACAAAATATGTGATCGTTTAACATCAACACCTCAAGGTTCATTACCGTTCAGCCACAAAAGCATACAGTGGCCATCCACAAATCACGCAAAACCAAAAGTTTTTCTTCTGTGAGATCGTATGTGTTAAAATCACTAGAGCTGCTTTTATTTTCCTGTCCCTTTAATTTAACAGGAAGAAGACTAGTAGTATATACCACAGTGGACGGACACTGTTGGTAGCTACCTCTATAGACCATTTACTGCTGTAGTTACACTTGGGAGTGTAATTCAACTGCAACACAATCTTTGAGAGGTGCTTCAATCACGCTGAATAGAACATTTTTGGGGCTTAATTTTAGGTTAGGCAGAATTTGGTTTCCATTCAATACCATGTAATGAAGGTCCAGAATAATTGATATCTGATACTTTTTAATTATAAAAAGAAGCTTGTGTACTTTCATGTTGTTTTCCACTGGTAATTACTTAATCACATGCACGTTAAAACACAGGACAGTTTTTTAAAGGCTAATAACACAAATATGTTTTTTATTGAATAAATTGAATGTGCAAATATGAAAATATATTTCATATTATTATTATTATTTGTTGAAAACAACTAATGTGTTAAAAAAAATGTTGTGCAAAAAAAAAAAAAAAAAAAAAAACTAAAGCCTCCTCGACTATTATTTAGAGCAGTGCAACAGCTCTAAAAATCTTTCGTTCAGCCATCATGGGTTGATCGGAGTAACTAGTCAGTGTGGCGCCATGTGCTTTTTGAATGTACACACCAGCAGTGAGAAGCAAAGACCACACCAGAAAGTTCTACTCTTTCAAAGAATACAAAAGGGTGAAGAAGAGAGAAACAGATCCCTTTTTTGCATCAATCTTATTGATGCAAAAATGTATCTTCAAAAAGAGACATACAAATCTTTAGTAAAGATCCTAAGCTACTAAATATTTTTTGTGAAGACATATCGATTCGCCCGTCCCTACCGGATTCCACATCATTTAGCATTGAGCATTCAGTGCATTATCACAGTTAGTCATGTCGGCAACTGATCGCAGGTTGAGGTCGGGGCTCTATGTAGGCCAGTCAAGTCTTTTTGTCTAAACTAGGAAAGCCTTTTCTTTTTGGAGCTGGCTTTGTGCACTTGTCATGTTGAAACAGGGCTGGGTCTTCCCCAAAGGGCTGCCACAGAGCTGGAAGAATGCTGTTATCTAAAAGATCATGCTGTAGATATGAAGGAATATCATCTATGTTATTTGGAACTAAGAGGCCTTGCTCAGAACATTAAAGTAGTCCCAGTCCAAAGTCCACAAAAGGGTTCTCCACATACGTTTGGCCATCAACGTAACTCACCATCATCATACATTCATCCTCAATTCCAGCCTCAACTTCAATAAGAATAAGGATATCTTATTTCTAGCTAATTCCATCATCTCATTTGAAACTATTAAAAAATCATTATTCCAATGCTGAGCCATGCCACATCATGCAGAACAATCTGAGACATTGATTGAGGCAACATCATAATTAGGCTCTCCTCTGGCGGATTAAAGATGTCGTGCTGTAACCGCCGCCTTCCTCCAGATCAATTACAATGGAATCTCCCCAAACATCAAAGCCAGTGGAGCTGATAGAGCTGGCCTTAGCTGCTCCGCCTGTTCACTCCCATTCATCTAAAATGCTGTATGAATATGGATTATTGAGTGAGGCAGTGCGGGAAGAGACCCCCCGCTCTACAGGGTAATGACTGTGCAGCAGCATTGGTATGGATGGACGGTAGTGGAGCTGCTAAGCAGAGCGGAGTGGGCCGGTGAGCGTGCAGGCTGTATGTGCCGGTTGTGGTCATGCATGTAATCTCAGTCAGTCAGTCTGAGGGAGCACCATGAAAGATGTATGACCCCATGAAAAACAGTCAAGGACTCGCAGCGGACACACAGCGACATGGATACATGTGCAGAGATACATACACAATACATACGCAAATGGTAAATACAGGTAAAGGGGTCAACTGTCAAATGGTGCAGCTGAGACATTCTTGCATTGATGCTATGTAAGGATTTAGGTCTAATATCACAATCCTTTTTCCTCACCATTCTTCCCTGCTTTTAACATTATGTCTCAATATGGCAACACAGAAATTATGTCATCGGTAAATCGATGTCAGCCACAGATATAAAACGTTTACAAGATTTAAAATCTTGATGAGAACAACGGTCAGTGACTTAAGATTAGAACCTTTACATATCACACGCTATATGATTTTATCTGCCGACCGCCATCACCAACTGACCCACACTGGAACAGACCCAGTCTGCATATCACAGTAGAATGCATGAATGCCACAATGATGAAGTCATGTCCACGGTGGACACTCGGTGTCCTCAGCTGTCTTTCTGAATGTTTGTTTCAATATGAGCCCCTCCGTGGGTGGCTGTGGCTCAGGAGGTGTAGGTCATCAGTTTGAGGGTCAGTGGTTCGATCCCTGGCCTCTGCGGTCAGCATGTTGAAGTGTCCTTGGGCAAGATACTGAACCCCAAATTGCTCCCGATGGCCAACAGTGTGTGAGTGTGTGTGAATGGTTATCACTGATGAGCAGGTGACACTTTGTACAGTAACCTCTGACTCTGTGTGAATGTGTGTGAATGCTGATGTGTTGTAAAGCGCTTTGACTGATCACAAAGATTGGAAAAGCACTATATAAATGCAGTCCATTTACTGTTGTGTTGCAGTGACCTCAGGGTGAAATGCCAGCAGCATCACATGATTGTGGGAACCGTACATAGTCACGGACTTTAGGATTCAGGTACACCATCACGCCTCGGGATCCCTCATGGACACACAGCTGGAATATGTAACAGCACACGGGAACAGGCAGGGCAAGTCTTTACATGAGATTAATGTGACCTGACTCATGTGTTGCATTTTGTTGGGACTTAGTTCAACAAAATTTGAATCAAATGAAACAATAAGACTTGTTATGAACTAATTTTAATCATAGAGTTCCAATAAGGATAAAGAGGTATGGGGCAGGATAAGTAAGATGGAGAAGTGGCTATGTACTCTGAGGCTAGTCTGAATAAGTCTTATCTGGTACTTGTTTTGTTTTTTACAACATTTTGGAAATAACTTTCATGGTTGGGCAGTAGTTTTGATATCTGCACATCCGTTCCCACTAAAGTTGTGTTTAATCAATGCACTCAGCAGGACAAATAGAGTTTGCTCTAGAGCTGACTTGAAGAGCTCGATGAAGTTGGAAGCCCGTATTGTCAGACGTCTGCGGTCACAGCACGCCAAACCCATCCCTCAATGTGAGAAATGGACTGAGAGAAAGATCCCCGACGCTGCTTGTAGTTTAGTATAGTCTACCATTAAATACTCCAACAAAACTCTCTAAGAGCGGCTTCATTCCAATGGGGAAATGTTTCTCTTGTTCAACCTTACCTAACCAGGAGGCGTGGAACGAATGCGCAGTATCTGCAGGAAGTGCAGGATCCTGGAGGGTGGAGACAAAGGTCGTCAAGGAGGATTTGAGTTACATTCTCCATAAGTAAAAGCAGCAGTCCCCCTCTAAAAAATTGTGTAAAAAGACCTGAATTCAAAATCTTACTTCAAGGCCAATTTTCTCAATCAGCTGTTTTCTACAATGACGGGGTTCTACATGAACACACAGCTTTGGTTATTTCACGTGACACAACATGGTTTCTGTACTGTTTGTTTTGTCTTTGCTCCTCTCACTGGTCTTAAGAAAGACTCAGAAAAAGATGATGTCATGTATTTCTGTGCACTAACCCGATCTGATGACAGTTGATGAGCTGTTGGTGTTGTGATCAACTCAAACCACACCTACACAGTCCTGATGAAGCACATACTACCTGATAGCTGAGCTTCAGAATGTAAAACTCCCTGTTTAACAATGTTTTATACGGTCATTGGTTTTTAAGGTTTTTATTTTTCATGTATAGTAGAACTGTTAAATATGAAGTGCAATTATAAATATAACAATTGCCCCTGCAATGTAGTAAATTATGTAGGTATACAGCAGCATTAAATGGAAATTCTCAAGTCAAATTATACTTAAATACAGTACTTGAGTAGATGTATTAAGGTACTTTCTACCACTGCACACCACATGTTGCAATGCAGCTATCACACACATCAGTTAATATTGATTGACTGTAGTTACTTTTCCTTTTGAGAATTTCATTTTGAATATATCTCTTTAGAAGTCATGTGGTCAAATGCTTTTTAGGATAAAAACCAACATCCTGGAAGAGGTTGATGTTGATGTGAGGTGGATGTATTGGTCAAACAAGCACATGGACTTCACCCTGGAGACTGCTGTTCGTGTCCGTGTTGATACCAAAAGTCAAGGTTGACTTATTTAAATGATATATATATACATACATATGTGATTTAAATGTCATAACAAACAAACTCTCTATGCATAGTATTTATGGTGTGTTTAACTTGTATTTATGCCACTGGTAATGAATTAAAACATGTCTTATTGTGGTCACACTTTGCCCAGCCCACCCACAGTTTGCCCCTGAGGGCACAATAAATGTTTTGAGCTTTGAACTGTATGCCGAAACCTTGTGCAGCAGGCTATTTGAGGTTGTTGTTGGATAACGCGGCTAACATCTGCTCTAATACAAATACAATGTGTCCATCGTCTTAGTGAGAAATGTCAGTGAAAATGGGATTGATATCAGTACCCTGCCTAATCTGATGAGAACGTCTGCCATAACAAAACCCTCAATCCCGCCGGTTTAACACTGTGTGTCTGAGAAAGTGTGTGTGCATGTGAGAAGGAGTGTGTTTAGGCGAAAGGAAAAGGAGAGAGGGGTTTGGGTTTCAGAAAGCCTGATCCTTTGGTAACATGAGCTGAGGCTTCCTCGCAGAATGACAGGTTCCCACACCCTCCCATCACTTCACGCAGGTTCTCACACACTCACAGTTCTGACTCTGGCACTCAGGTATCACTGCCTGTCGCCAAGTCCAGTCACACACATCCCTGTCGGAGTTTGTGTGTGTGGAGGTCTCAGTGTGTGTGTCTTTTCACCTGAACAGCTAGTGAATTACATGTGAAATCAAATAATTGCATTATCACGTCACCTGAGCATTAACATACACACCTTGGAGCCTGGTCTCCTAAAAATGTAGTTCCCATACAACTGAACTGCATTGTCAATTATATTTTGAGGGAAACATTACATTTGTTTTAAACGTATCATAGATTATTTTCAAATTACTCTGCCGAAATCTGTGCAAGGAGTTATGTCGAGGTGGATTGATGGGTGAAATGAACTCAGGACTTCAGCAGACCGCTGTTCGTGTCCCATGTGAAACCAAAAGTCAACGCTGACTTTTTAACATTTACCATAATTTAAAAAACTTAGATTTGTTGCATTTTTGTTTTCTTTCAATTCACAATGTTAACCACGTGTTAAAAACTGCAACCTAATCTGGGAAAAAAATATATTCCCATCAAAACGTAATTAGCAATGTAGTTTAGTTGTTTGGGAACATAATTCTGTAGGAGACAGAGCGGCACACTGTCGCCTTGATGCAGACTTGTTTGTGTGATCCATGTGCCCGGTCCTCGTTTTACGTCACTTCTAAGTTACAGGAATGGTTTGCACTAAAGAATAACGAGCGGACTTAATTACTGGTTGTCCTTGCCAGTGGCGCGTTGGTGAAACACACACACACACATGCACACAATCCTCATTGTTTCTTTAACGTCACCATACACTTGGACTCGGGCGCCAAGGAAAAACATAGGCCCCTTCATCAAGTGAAGTGACGCTGCTGCACAGAGTAAAGGCATACTGTACATATGCACAATTCCAATGCAATAAAAGAGTCGCACTGACGTGTTCGAGCACACACTTGTAGAGGGTCTAATTGAGTGGCGTTGTGCAGCCACAATAGAGATTTGTTCTCTTTCTTATGAGTATTGCTCATTTCACTTGTGAGGGACAAGGTATTGAATCAAGAGAAAGAGGTGGAGAGACACAGATAGAGGGAGGGATATTGAGAGAGAGAGAGAGAGAGAGAGAGTGTATAACACAAGTGCTTAAAGATGATGTCAGTGATCGAGCCCAGCTGTGCTGCGACGATTTGGCGTTGGAGCCTTTGATTCTGTGAGCTGAGAGAGTGTGAAAATCTGTGCAACCTTCCCAGAGTGTGTATGAGTGTCGTAAGGAAAAAAAAAAAGAAAAAAAGACACGAATGTCTGCTGAAAAGCTCAAACACAGTAGGCAATCCAGCTTCTGGAGAGAGCGACAGGCAATAATGAAATGACAGTACAGCCACAATATACTGGATCCATTTCACTCTACTACACTTCTTTTCCTTCATTTACACGATTGCATTCCACTAATGGGGCTTTTTCATGGAAGACATATTGACATGTGATATTAGGGAAAGCACAGTTGTACATACTAACATGAATGATGGCTGCATTCCTTTTAGCTGCTTCAGTTTCAGGAGCTTGTATTGTGCATGCTAACTCACTGTCACACTGTCATGGCTTACTGGAACAATTGAATAGAACAGAGCCATTGTTCCGCCACCTTTTCTACTATGACAAGTCACAGTATGTCCTGTGACCCTTCACTGAGCCAATCCAGCAGCGCACATACAGTTTACAATGCTAATAGTAGCTCATATGTAAGAGCACTGGATCCAAAGTAGACAAAAGCAAAGGTGCTAGTATAGTAAAGTATTATAAGGAACAATTTCATATCAGTATGTTTATATTGTGTATATATATATATAATATATTTAAAGTCATGGTGTCATGTCCAGGCTCGCCTCTGCTGTTATTACAGACAATGTCTGAGCTAAATTTATGAAGCAATATGAGCATATGAGCATGGCATACTGTGGAGAAAGTCTCTGTTCCAGCGCTGTACTTTTAGTTATTAGTGTTGTTATAAATGTCAGTGAGAAGGAGGCTTTCTTACATCTGGAACAGAACCTGGTTTCATTTATTTTTTATAACAAGAAAAAGGTTCACTTTTACACGAGCATGTAAGGATTTAACATCTGTGATATGGTTGCTCCTATCCAGTTTATATTATTGAAAGAGCAGGTTATCCCAACATTTTGTAGGTTTTTGACATTTTTTAAATACAAGACCTGCTCAAAAGATGGCTTGAACCATTGCGAGCAAGGCAAGTTTCTCATAAAGGAGATCATTTCTGCTGCCAATCACAATGACAATGTTTTCGCAGGAAAATTATTATACTTCAAGCCAAGAATAAATGGCGCGACCATCTGGACATTCTAATTCTTCTTTCTTAATGGAACTGCCATCCAAAACATTCTGTGTTCAAGAACAAGGCCTTCTATTCAATCTGTGGGGAAATGTAAGGGTATTATACAGGAAGATGAGGCCTCACTGCCAGACTGCCCTAACCTGTTGGAAACAGATAGGCATTCTTTCCTGGATTCTGAACGTCTCGGAAAGCTTGACATTTGTTTTCCCTGCTCTATGTCTAACTCCAAGGGAATAGTCCACAAACCATGTTCATTCATATTCAAATGCTCATATGCAAAAGGCTGACATTTACCTTTCCAACACTAAGATGTGATTCTGCACCAGTTTTTCCTAAACAGGAGGTCTCCAGAATAAAGGGCTGATCCCAATCAATTGTAAACTTTCCAAAGGTCTAAGCACTGTCAGCTGTCTTCTCATTAGCAGGAGTGTATGGGAAACCTCATCTCTGTTGGTGACAGATCTTGTAACGCAATGACAGTGAATCAGTTGAGCTTTGCCTGTTTGAGTGACCTCTAGGGAGGCAGACCACCGCATCAGTGATTGGGTCATTGGAGAAGGTTTAGTAGTCAGTTCAAGGCCACTTTTAGAGTCCGTGTCACTGAGGGATCAAGCATTAAGTAAAGATACTGATAATAACTTAACGTGAGCATTTTGTGAGTTGTACCACCTTGGTGGGAAATGTGCACGTGTTTAGAATCTCAGCTGATACTTCAAAGATGCACAAATTCAGAAAATACCTACTGCTTTGACTTTATGCCTTATGCACTGTTAATCTCACGCATGCACCTGGAATTTAGCTTCCTGGTTTAGGCCAAGAGAACCCATTGATAAAGCAGCAAGATGATGTTTAGGCATAATGATACCGGGCTAATACTCTATGAATCTTTAATCAAGGCCTTGGTCGGACTATTCCACGGAGACACGGTGGATTAACATGCGAAAGGCTTCGTCCTACGCGGCCTGATCCCATCTCCTCTTACCTCTTTATGCCACTTCACCCCTGATGACCACGATGAGCCCAGGACATGCAGACAAAGGAGACTAAGACGGTGAAATTATCATGTCAGTCAGAGAAAAGAGCACCTCATTGCTGGTGGATAAAGTGTGTGTGAGTGGAATTTGTCTGTGGTACAGGCTGTTTTTTACATTTGAAAGCTTCAGAAAATGTTTGTTAATGACTATTTGCGTGTGTGTATCCCACTCCTTACCTGTTCCACCTTCACGTTTTTCGAAAGGTTAGACATTGATCAATTTACCTTGTAGCTAACATGCTAATGTTTTAGCTATGTTGAGTGATAGATGCCACTGTGTTAACACTAGCAAAGATTTAGCATACCATTTGGCATACAAAATACTGGATATAAATCTTTTTTAATTAGGCCTAGTGCATGCAAGTGTTAACATTAATGTAGAAAAAAATATCAACGTTGTTTGTTAAAGTCAGTTGTAACATGAATATGAAATGAACAAAGTGTGGTAGGGCTGGATCTCAAGTCATTTCCTTAGGTGTCCTTACTTCAGAAAAGTAAGGTGCTAAGGCATTAGCACAGACCCTGTAGCACTGTAAACGCTCAACTGACACTGAAGAGTTGGGGGAAGGGAAAGGGCATGGATTGTGTAGTACAGATAGCCTTTAAAAAAACACCAACATACTATTATACATGAGCATCTCAAACAATATGAGACATTAACAACAAACATAACATCCATCCATCCATCCATCTTCAACCGCTTATCGGGGGTCGGGTCG
>CALSCE010010630.1:1952507-1994630 GCA_943593645.1 Bovichtus variegatus
CCCAAACCCCTCCACCACGGTAAGGTGATGGTTCTCGGAGGGGTTCCCTATCATTATCCCAGTTATTATTATCAGATAAACCTAATAACCCCTGCTCCTTAAAAAAAAAAAACGAAAGAAAAAGGAATGATGAGAGCAGCCCTGTGAGAGAAACAGAGCCATGAGATCTGGCTCGATCAAAGGTCCCTGATTCCCATCACAAGTGCTGAGCAGGTCGTCTCCTGTGGGTTTCTATATGAATATAGCTCACTATGACTCTGTCATTTGATACTTATCAAAATATCGAACATAGCGTTTTTGAAGCGACTTAAAGAACAATTAAGTGAGAATATCTGCCTTCATATCTGCCCTTCTGTCACACTTCACCATCTTAGAGCAGAGAAATCATTGTTCATTTGAATTTATATATTCATTTACCTTAATAACTTTTATTGGTTGACAGCCCACACATTCCCTACATACGCACACATAAATGTCAGAATGCATTAAAACACACACACACACACACACATACACACACACACACACACAGAGATGACACAAGTCAGTGTCTTTGAAAACTAGCAAGATCTTTTCTTTCCTTCCTCTCTAATTCTACCTCATCGACTTCTCTTCTTTTCTTTCTTTGTCTCACTTTCTCTTCGTCTTTCTCCATCTCTCTCTCTCTCTCCCTCCTTCTCTGTTTGCCGAGAGGCTGCTTGATGGCAAAGTTCAAAGAGAGCTCAGGGCAGTAGGCGGTAGCAGAACAGCCCTAAAAACTGTAGCTTTCCACAGCTACCACTCTCCATTTACTGCGCACAAACACACACACACACACACGCACACACACAAACACACACACACACGCACACACTCAAGACTTTGAACCTAGTCAATACACAGACAATATTTATTTCTGCAAGAGCACTCATATGTGCAAGTGTCTGAGTTAATGCATGTGTATTTAAACATGTGTATTTAAATATGTGTATTTCCTTTGTCATAAATGTCTGTGTCGGTTCCTGTGTTTCTAAGTGCATCAGCACACGTGTGTGTGTGTGTGTGTGTGTGTGTGTGTGTGTGTGGTTCCACATGTGCATGGTATTCCCTGTGTATGCTTTCATGAGAGAGTGAGAGTGTTTATGCGAGACTTAATGCATCAGCACATTTGCAGGCTTCAATGAGGGCTTTTACTGTATGAGCCTGATGACAATTCTATTGAAAACAGGTGGCTAACTTGCTGTAATGTATTTTCAGGCTTTGCGACAATATCTTGTACAAAAAACGCAGAGACCCCAAAGTCCAGGTTCCCATCCAGCGATCCAGATTGGGTGCTTTTAGAAAAGTCAGATACAAACAAAACATGCCTGAGGCTCACAGAGTAGAACTTCTCAAATCATTATTCTTGAGCTGTTATGGTATTCGATGCAAGACTGCCAAAAATGATATTTGGTCTTGTGCTCAAGCCAGCCACATACAAGTTGGCATGTGGGGATGTCCCTTTATGATGTGTGTTTGCTAGTTTGCTCCAATGACCAATAGGAGAAGTAACAGATTACATTCCAATATGCCATTCATTTTCTATTCGGTAGACAATGTGGCGTGAAACATGGCATGCAATATTAAATGAACAGTGCACTTTAGTGCATCGAGTCATATCCCCTTCTGTGTTTCATGTCTGCTCTGCCACAGCAGCTGTTTCTGGGCACACAGCATTGCCCAGTGTCTCATTAGGTGGTGTCACACGCAGCCTTTACCATTTATTTGACAGCTAGTAAAGGGTCATGTGTGAATGTGGGGGACCACAATAGCCCTGATGTTGGGCCATAATACACGTACCACAGACCTGGATGGACTCACTCAGGGGTTCATGGAAGCAGTTATCAGAGGTTTAAACTGACTGGGTGGAAGGTTATCCTCTGAGCCTCTTTTTAAGTGTTTAATGATGACACAAAGGTATAATGTAACAAGAAAAATACAAAGAAAAAAGTGCACTGATTTTTATATTAACCGTAAATAACAACTTTAGAATGCCACTTCCTTTGAGAAAAAGGTAACACTTTAAGTTCCCCTATTTAGCATTCATAATTATTATATACGCATTTAGTAACTCTCTATTATGTATTTGGAAGCAGATATAAGTGTTTATTAATGTATTTGTCAACAGAACTCGTTCTGTGGGCACCCACAAGTGGAGGGTGTGTAAACACATAATAAACAGCACATTTTGTAATAATATAAAATATGTCTTCATAGGAGTGGTTATTAGTTGCCGACAAATACTTCACCAGGCATCCGTGGATGGGTGGGTCAAAATCTCAGCCACACATTGTGTTTGACTTGGAACTATAATTCTCATTACAGACGCTAAATACGCTCTGACATTGCCATTTCACTGTGACTTTATTGGAAGAAAGCTTTCTTGGTTACATTGTCTTACACACTTCACTTTCCACTTTACAATCAATACGGAGATAGCTGAGCAGAGATTTTACAAACCCTGGAAGGGCTAAAATGTCTAGGTTCTGTTAGATGTCCAAGAGCTGTAAATCCATTCCAGCAGCGTGCCGTGTGCACAAAAGCATGACATTGTTGCTCAAGACATGCACAACCTTGTGTACAAATGACATTACAACACAGTAGAAGCATAAGTTAAGGCCTAATAACTCGAAGTTTGGAGAAAGTCAAGGGTCAAAGGTTGACGTAGATTGATAAACTGAGTTTCTCGTACATTCTATTCTAAATCCATTCAACTGGATTCCCCTAGTTGTAGTAGTTTATTCAGTTTGCAACACTTTTCTTTTCTTTTCAGTTTGAGCTCAATATTCACTTTGTTTGAGTTTACTAGTTCTGTCAATATCTTGAGTTCCCAATCTAACAGTTGAAAAGGCGTTTGCATGAAGACATTTGCATCTGTGTCCTTTCACCCAAACTCCTACATGACACTCCCACAATGCACTCTCCCCCACCTTACCCTGGCCCCTCCTTTTCTTTACATTCCACCCTTTCTGCAAACACACACATCACACGTGGAGAACCAAGACGGCGTGTTTCTGTGGTAAGACATCTAGAAATAGCTCACCCTGTGGGCAATTTGTTCCAGTTCAATGACTGATGGTAACCAGAGACTCTGACTTTTTTCTTTTGCTTTCAACTTCAAGTCTCTAATTAACACAGGCAACGCATTTTATAATTTGACAGAGGATACAGGATTACATATTAACCCCACTCCAAGACATTTTTTTTCAGTTTTCATTAGCCTTTCACAATTAAATAAAAGTACTCATATACATTTTAAAAACTATTATTTTTATATATACACAACTTGTAAAAGAAAAATATTTTGTAGTTATTTATAACGTTACATAACATTGGCAACGTATCAGCCTACATAGTATTGTAGATGACCTGTGCTCCATAACAGAAGAGAGGGACAAAGGAAGTTCAAAGAGAGCAAAGCCTCCTGTAAATGTGATTAATTGTACTTGCTCAATAAACCTTTATCCTAATTTTACAAAAGAGCTTTTAATTGTGCTCGCCCACTCTAAATACACTCCGGATTTCTCTGCTCTACCCTCAGATCTCTTTTTTGAACAGAGTATGCTGAATATTCATAGAACACCCACATATCAGGATCACCACACCCAGTCAGGTGTGACTGACCTTATCTACTAGTTTACCAGCGAGAAACGAGAGGTCATGCAAGGAAGTAATCCACAATACCAACACACGCCACAGGTCCAATTCATCAATAATCAATATGTCACTCTGTAAAACTAGAAACAAAAAAGACCATCCTCATCGTCTAAAGTTTGACTGCAGTATGAATAACAACAGCGAAATCGAAAACTAGACACACTGGTTCATAACAGGATTTGTTCTGCAACAACTGACTCATTCATATCAAACTAAATTATCCATGAAATTAAGCATTTTTAAAGGAAGTCTTTACACTACATGTTAGGGCTGTCATGACATCAGATTTTCACGACACAATTATCATATATTATCGTTATCTGTTTTTTAACCGTGACAGTGTCACAACCATGCAAGACGCAGTTACAGAACTTTACAGGCGTGTACTTGAGGTCAAAACCAAGGCCGAGTTTGAAAATGAGTGTGGTCGAGGGTGGTGTGATCCAAGATGGTCTTATACATGATATTATCATGTGTGTATTATTATTAACGTGACATTGATATTTCAGTAAATTCAATATTTTTCAAATAGCACGACTATCATCAATACCAGCATATTGCGACATTCCCGATCAGTGTAAGTAATTAAAAATACGAAACAGCAAAGCAAAAGGAAGGTCGGGCCCTTCAAGGGGAGCACTCAGACAACACCTGATGGACACTATGATGACACCAGAATAGAGGGTTTTTGTATGTTTTCTGCCTAACAGAACACATTAGTGAGCGTTTTAGATCTGTAAAACAGCAGTAAAAAAATTAAAAGTATGGTGTGATCTTATGGGCTCCTTAATGAGGACCCTCGGTGTGTGTGGGCCCTGGGTCAGCCGCTCCCCCTGTCTCCTCATAGAACCTGCTGTGATCTAGTCTCCATAGATGTCTGTACCACATTTCATGACAAACCATCCAACAGTATTTTCAGATATTTTATTAAAAGCCAAAATTGTCAACCTGTTGGTGTCACTACAGGAAATGTCAGAAGGCAGAGTCATTAGGACCGAAGTGACCAACCGGCTGAGCCACGAACTAAAAAGCACCAACCTTCCGTTGTCCCTCGCCCTGCCACAAGTCCTCGCACCCGTCCCGTCCTACCAGCCCGGCTCTGGCCTCCAGTGAGCGGAAGTGGCTCCTGGCTCTTCTTAGAGGGTCTGGAGCCACTTTGTTTCGCTCGGTTTGGGACACGGCAGGCTTTTCATGCTCCAGGGGGCTGAGGTAGATCATCTTGCAGCGGCTGAGAGCGGTCCTGGCACACAAAGGGGGTCTTTGTCTGAAGAGACTCTTATCTGTCCAGCAGCATCAACTTACTCCTACGACACTGAACCACTCATATAAACCCCCACTTTACACTTCAACCGCACACACATACACATAGGCAACAGCACACATACTCAGTCAAGACTCAAGACTCAAGCAGCAAGGCATCAATGCACATATGCTCATTTGCATACGTACACACACATGTGTATCATATACATTCTGTATGTTATTTGTAGGTGTGCATAGTGCATGTGTGTGCCTATTTCTCAACGGGTGTGTCTCTCTGAGGTGAATATTATTAGTAGAGATATATAAATATGCCCCTGCAGCTACACAGAAAAAAACAATAAATGTGGGAAAGCATATGGTCATACTGTGCAAACAATAAATCCTCCTCGAGGTTCATCTGCCTGTACACATTTGCATACACCCACACACCCTTACCTCTTCAGATGCTTGCATATCCTCTCCGAGCAATTAACATCTATACTGATGGGTGTGCATCGCCATGATTTGCCTTATTGTTACGCTTTGTTTGTTCGTTCAAGTCAGCATTGCACCACCACAACCTGGAGAAAGTTGTCTATTCATTTTAAGTTTAAGTACCAATTTGCACTGTTTTCATATGAATAAATGTCATTTTGATTCTCTTTATTGCTACGTGATATGGAAGAATAGAGATTTAGACTTCACTCAGTTAATAAAAGCTGTTACCTCTGCAGGGTTTAGAGTCTGCTCTATCCCAAGTCACACGGGAAACTAAATCCTCACTTGTACCGGAAATTATGTTTTTTTCTGAAACCATGGTTAAATTATTTTAACTGTATTAGTTATACAAAATATTTGCTTCCTTTCTTTATTTCTGTGTCTTTGTGGGTCTATATGAGTCAAACTTATTTAGACTTCTAGAGGATACTTATTTTCACATTCAGTTGAATAAAACATAAATCATTTTTAATACAAGAATATATTGTACTGTGAGTTCTGTCTCAGCACGCCGCACTGCTGTTCCAGAGATACTTTCCCTATCTCTAACCATTCAAATAAACAAAGACATTACTCGTATACATGGCCAGGAAATCTGCTTTCTACAAAAGAAATCAAGCTGGAGAAATCAGGTTAATCCCCGAGCAGAAACCAGTTTCTTGTATACATGACATTTAAGAAACTAGATCACTGGAGAAAGTCACCTGTTACCTGGTTACAGTGAGTGTCTCTAAAGAACATGTTTTACTGTGAATCGCCTTTTTGTGTGTGTGAGGTAAAGAAAATCCAGGTGAAATCCAGCGAGAACCGATTGCTCACAAAGCTGTAGGAGTCAGTGTTTGATGCCATGACAGAGGACAGAGCCCGGAGACATAGAGACCTCTTTACTGGAGTTCCTCTCAGCTTAAAGTTAATTACAAGGATTATTCTTCTCCTTATTGTCCCTCTGAGCCCTGTGGAGCCAGGTAAGAATACAAACCGTATAGCAGGGCGAACACTGTGACCAAAAGGGATCAGGCAGTGTCTTGTTGGGAACAGTGTGCCAATACCTTTGTCAGGTGGACACAAACAGGGTTTTCTAGGCGCTGCTGCCGGAATTTGTGAGACTTTTGACAGCCGAATACCCAAAGTTACCAAATGATACCCTGTTTTACCAAATTGACGAGTAACTTATTTGATATTTTCTTGTGTACTGTACGTGAGCCGAACTATTTAATTTCCTTCTAATTCCAATTTTAGAGAAATTCTGGTTGAAGTGGCAGTAAGCAAATTAACCCAGGCCCTTTAGAGAGGATGGAAGAAGATGTATAGTAGTGGATAGTATGGGAAACCGAAATTAATAAATGCTTTCCCAATGTGACTGTCGGCAGGAAATGGCCATCATCTGTTATTGAATATTCAAGCAAATTGTCCATTGTGTGTGTGTGAGTGTGTGTGTGTGTGTGTGTGTGTGCATTATGTGTGGGTGTACATTGTTGGAGCAATTGAGTAAATGGGCATTTAATTGGTTTTGCAGAGAGCACACATTTTGACGGGGATAAACAGATTTCTTTGTCTGCCAACGTCAAAGATGACAGAGCAGAGATAGTCAAATGGAGCTCCATTTGTTCAGCAGCACAGTGACTCACGCTGAGGCAAAACAATTAAGATACCGATGGCTAATTCCTGCTTCAAAAAGGATTGGTTTGTCTGCAGGAGGAGAGAAAATGCTCACGAAATTTGCTTGGCAGCCTGGTGTGCCAGAACTCACACCGTTATTTTTAACCCATCACCAAGAAGAAGACCCAAGTAAATTAAATCAATAAGTAAACAGTAAATAATCATTATTTTCTTTTGTCTCTTTTTTTTGTCTCACAAAACAATTCTGTCTAACTATAGGGAAGTGAAGCAGGGAGCTACGGGATCAATATTCCACTGAATTGCAATTTTATTTTGTTTCAGCTCAGAATCATTCTGCAAATCCTCAGAATCTCCATTGTTTTACAGAAAGCTGATTTTGTTTCTTCAATTGTGTAAAACCTCCAGTAAATATGTCCCAAACAACATCTGTCAACAATAAATAATGGCCACATGCCATGCAGCCAGGACTGTCCAATTATCAAAATGAATTGACCTCAATCATAGACTGTTTCAGTGGTAAATCATGATCAACAGAATATCAATATCTTTGTTTTAACAAGGAAATGACGATGTGTAGTGTGTAATGTGAATGGACTTAGTCATGGTAACACACTCACAGCTCACAGATGTTAAGTGTCTTTCAGATCTTTGTTTTGGTTTTAGGGGCACAGATCCCAGGAAACTGTTTTCAGTTAAAAAACAACGAACAGAAACAGACTGTGTGCTACCTGCCCAGCACCAGTGCCACACAGCAAAGTTAGACACTAACTGCTGAACGTCTGAACGTCTGATGATCCAACCATCTGATTCATTGACAAAAAAAAAAAATGTCCTCAACTTTGCAGCCAAGCAGCTGAGATCACATTGAAATAAACTGATAATTAATGAGGTCTACATCAAATCAAATCAAATCAAGTTTATTTATATAGCCCAATATCACAAATTATACATTTGTCTCAGTGGGCTTTACAGCCTGTACAAGGTACGACACCCTCTGTCCTTAGACCCTCACATCGCACAAGGAAAAACTCCCTAAAAGACTACATGTCATCACCATCATGTCAGAGTGCACTGTGTCTCATCTCTCTCTGTGTGTTTTGTTCCGTCCGTCTCTCTCTCTGTCTCTCTCTCTCTCTCTCTGCTCTGTTACCCTCTCTTTATCTCTCTCTCTCTCTGGCTGGGCTTCTGAGAGTCGAGGGAGACAGACCGGGTCTTTGACTCGGGCGGTGATGCTATCACTGCTAGCTGCACAGGCCTGGCTTTGTTTTCTTCCTACTCCTCTCTCCTCTGCTTTCGCTGCTCTCACTCGCCAGGTTTCCCGTTGCTCATGGAATTTCTGAAACATGGAATAATGAGAGGTGTAAATCAAGACAGAGAAAATCAGCAGCTTTCAGAAACTAAGAAAAGGGGAAGTCTAGGAATATAAAGGAGATTTACAAAGGAGCAGAATGCATGCTTACCTCACCTACTAAGCGCTTTAGTTAAGGAAAGTTATAGAGAAGTCAAGGAAATGACTTTCAGGGCCACAGTGGGAAACCTCACATGAACTTTTGCCCTTTATTTATGTCTTAATCCAAACCCCATCTTCCTCACAGGAGACTTTTTCAGTTATTTCAGCCATTTGAAGCAACTCCGATTCAAATGTCATTGTCTCTGCAGGCCAAACAAACAGCACCAAGTGTAAACACTAGAGTCCAAGGAAACTGGCCCAAACATTGCTGCTGTGTACACATTGTAAGTGGATAGAAAAGGAGAAGAAGACATAATTTTCTGCTCCATTTTTCTTTCTTTAAGGAATTTATTGTTATGTGCATTCATCGATGGCACAGAGGAAGAAGATGTATCAGGCATTTCCTGAGACTTGTTTTTCATTTCAACAAATGTATAATATTGAATATTAGATACCTGTTCTCCCTAAGCCGATTTCATAGCCAGAAAATAGAGTTCACGTGGACTACCTTCATCTGTAGGACATCAGGGCTTTCACCGTCACTGAACCTACATATAGTTTGACTATGCCAACGCATTAACAAGGCAGAGCAGCAATTTAGTATTGCGGTCTAATGAAGTTGAAAAAAACAATGGGTACACTCAAAGCAGCCTAGACTGAGATATGTTAACTTTGGATCCTACATTTCCCAGGCTCTCTGTTATAAATGAGTTGCTGAGATAACCCTGATGACATCACTATGACCTCATCAGGGTTATTTTCTCAGACATCCTCTAGAGTCACAGTCATTTCACTACAGCCCATCCTGTAGTGAAATGACAAGCAAATTGATTTTGACCTGTAACATTGGCGGGCTGTACCTTTTAACAGCAGCGTTGTGAGAGTGCTCAATGCATTAATCAGTCCATACTCTTCCTGTCACAGCCTGCATACATTACTATCAAACACACAGTTTGGGCCTATAAGTAGCTGCTGGGATTTGAGTTATGAGCCTTGTAAGGTTACAGTCCTCTCCCTGTGTCTCAGTGTCTCTCCCGCCTACTCTTTGATGCATATTATCTATATGTATGAGTGTACACAACCGGGTCACATTGCACCTCCCAGAGAGCCTATTGAAATTCATATTCATACTGGGTTATACCGGGCTAACATCTGCAAAAGCTGTCACCATGAGAAATGATCATACTTAATAAACCTCACACGGATCTATTAAAAGAAGAAGAAAACACAAAAAAAAAGACTTTGTTCTGCGATTTGCATGTCTTTGTTTTCGCCTGCTTGTTACGTTCATGTGTACAGTATATCGAAATTAGCCCAGGGATGTTCTCATTCTACTTGCAACTATTAACTTGAGCCAGATGTTAATGTTGGACTGCATTACAGCTCATGAAATGATCGATATCCTCCGGAACAAGATCTGAATGGGAATTAAAGAATCTGAGTGTGTAATGCCAAGATCAGCATTATATGTCATTTTAATCTGTTTAATCACCTCTTACGGACACTCATTATACACTTTGTTAAACCCTTTTTAGTTTCATTCCACATGCTTGATTTGTTCATTCTCTCTAGTTTGATTCATTCTGGTATTTCATTGTCTGGAGATTCTGGAGATAGGTTCGGGGAGTTATGTAAAGATGATATGTCAAACCATGATTCACCAGAGCCCAACATTTTGATAATGCTACAACATTGGCAATAAATGTTACATTGATTGTCACATTCGTCGTCATAACCTTTGGCTGAACCAGCTTTAGCACTGAGGACAATGAGCTTTTCAAGATTTCACCACATACCAGAACACCAGAGATGGACACGAAATGTGACTAAAGTAAAAAGAATAAAAAGGGTATTTTGTCATTGCTCTACGTCAGTGTCAGTTTAGCAGTGTCATATTTAGGTCCCACCCTTAATAAAAAGACAGCGATCAAAAACCAAAGTATGAGCATCAGCAAATTTGTGCGGGAACAATTTTCCAGTGCCTACACACTTTAAAAACCCTGTAACACAGCAGGAATTTTCCAGGAACTCAGAAACCGCACGACACAGGGTCTGCTTTTATGCTGCATCTGAAATCACTCATTAACTATTTGCTTCATAATTTAACGCTCCATGCTCGGCTGTAATTTTCACATCTATCAAAAGCAAAGCATTTTTTAGCAGATAGTAGTGCGGGAACTATAAGGGCGGAGGTTTTTTGTTAATTCTTTCAATGCAATGTAAAGCTGAAATAGGCCGTAAAAAAGTCAGCATCCATTCACTACATGAATTCAGAGTCTCAGTAAAGTACAGGGAACAACTCATCACCCTGTATGGTTGTTTTGTCATTCGTAAGGATAGCAGGTTTTGTTGCTCTCTTAAAGGCTTAGTTCCAATTCGACAAACTTTCAATGTGGATAATACATACATATTGACGTCAGAAAATGTCTGATAGTGTAATATTGTACAAGAAAAGGTGCATCACTTTTTGGCTGACTGTTCAAACTCCCGGGGCAAAGTTGAACACGGGTAAACTAGCCAGAAAACACATACCGTAATTTCCGGACTATAAGCCGCTACTTTTTTCCCATTTTTCGACACTGAGGCTTATATAACGGTGCGGCTAATCTATGGATTTTTACAGCTGACGGCCACTAGGGGAATTCCTAAATCTATGGATTTTACAGGTTACAGTCCACCGGAAGGCGAAAGTCCTCCGGAGGCCGGAAAAGAGCGCGCAAAAGTAAAAGTGGAACCGCGAGTGGTACGAGAGACAGAACGACAGCGAGACAGACGGACATTACGAGAGCGAGACAGTTTGTGAGACACCCTCATTATGGAAAACAAACGTAGAAATGCATATGATGCAGCTTTTAAGTTAAAGGTAGTCAATCTGGCAGTAAACGAAGGAAATAGAGCTGCTGCACGTACCCTTGGCATCAATGAGTCAATGGTGAGACGTTGGAGACGCCAGCGGGAAAAACTGTCTCAATGCAAAAAGTCGAAAAAAGCTTTCAGAGGTAACAAAAGCAGATGGCCCGAACTTGAAGACTTTCTTGAAGATTGGGTGAACACACAGAGAACAGACGGCCGAGGTGTTTCCACCGTGCAAATCCGACTGAAGGCCAAAACAGTCGCCACCGAAATGAAAATTGAAAATTTTAGAGGTGGACCATCCTGGTGTTTCAGATTTATGAGGCGAAAGGGACTGTCCATCAGGGCGCAGACGACTGTGTGTCAGCAACTCCCTCCCGACTACCAGGAAAAAATAACAAACTTCGGCGAATTCACACAAAGAAAGATAGAGAAATATTCCATCGGACCGGACCAGATCATAAATATGGATGAAGTGCCTTTGACGTTTGACCTGCCTCTCACTAGGACTGTTAACAAGAAAGGTGAATCGTCCATCACGTTGAGAACCACTGGCCACGAGAGAACGAATTTCACTTGTGTTCTTGGCTGCACAGCATCTGGATTAAAGCTTCCGCCAATGGTGATTTTTAAGCGGATTACAATGCCAAAAGAAAAGATCCCAAACGGCATCTCCTTTAAAGTCAACAAGAAAGGGTGGATGATGGAAAGCGTAATGAAGGAGTGGCTGAATGAGTGCTACGTCAAGCGCCCTGGAGGATACTTTCGCCAAGAAAAAGCTTTGCTCGTTTTGGACAGCATGAGGGCCCATATAACAGATTCGGTTAAAGCAGCCATCAAGAGCACAAACTCCATTCCAGTTGTGATTCCTGGGGGCACAACGAAGCATCTGCAGCCACTCGACATCAGTGTCAATCGTGCGTTCAAAGTGGCACTACGCGTTCAGTGGGAGGCGTGGATGACTAGCGGCGATAAATCATTCACCAAAACTGGTCGCATGCGAAAAGCAACTTTCGCTCAAGTTTGCGAGTGGATCCTGACAGCGTGGAGGAGTGTTAAAACATCCACGATCACCAACGGGTTCCGAAAGGCTGGACTGCTGCGTGATGAAGAGGAGGACGCCGCCACAGCTGAGGCCCTTCAGAGGCTGTTCGATTCCGACAGTGACGAAGAGGAGTTTGTTGGTTTTGAGAGCGACATCGAAAGAGAGAGGAGAGTGGCTGACGAAGCCACCCTGAACCTGTTCGTTTCCGACACTGAAGATGAGGACTTTGGTGGTTTTAGTACGCAGGAAGAAGACGAAGATGAGAATTAATGACTTGACTTTTCTGGTTACAGCCGTGTACTGCACCTTAGCCTAAAAGATGAAGACGAGGATTAATGACTTTTCTGGTAGGCTGATTACCGTATATTTTAAGCAGCCGTGTTACTGCAACTTTAGGCTTACGCGCTTACTGTCGTGTTACAGGCACTTTATTTTGCACTTTTAAATAAACATTTAATTTAGCCATTGATATTGCCTCGTCAAGCGCTGTAAGCTTTGTTTTTTGTTATGGTACTACTGTAGGCTATAATGTAGATCAGTGGGTTTCAATCTTTTTCATGCCAAGGACCACTGCTGTAGATCACTGCCGGTACGTGCGCTGGGAGCGCACCGTTTAAGTTTGAAAATTGAAAAGTTTGTGTATCTGAAACGCTATGTGATACAGTACAGTTTACACAGCATAGTACATGTTCTGTAGCTACTATTGCACTAAATGGTAACACTTGAAAACGTTATGCAAATATGCAACTTGTTTGTTGAAATGTTAATAAATGAGAGCTTCCTCAAACAGCCGCCTCTTTCCCGACAATCCCCTCTGTGCACGAACCCTTACATATGGTAATTAAACATTAAAAAACCGGCGGCTTATAGTCCAGTGCGGCTTATATATGTACACATCATTCAATTTGGCTTCTGCGGCTTATAGTCAGGTGCGTCTTATAGTCCGAAAATGACGGTATTCAGTTTCCCTTCCTGGTGCAGGCTTCAACTGCTGTGAGACGAAGAGAATATTTGCAGGAATGAAGTGTAATGAGACCTTAACATGTGCTTTGCCTTTCTTGCTTCCTTTCCTCCAGGTCCGGTGGGCTCGTGCAGGATGATTGGCAGGTGTCTGATCCAATTCCACAAGAGGAAAGACAAAGTCAAGTCATTAGAGGTGAGGAGGTCCTGTCTGTGAGACCGGACATACATTGCTCAGTTCTCACACACACACACATGCAGAAAATACACTTACACACAGCAATTACGGGTCCATCCCAGTGTGTGTGTGTGTCCAGCATAGATTAGAATGTGCCAGGCCTGGTCAGGAGTAGAGAGAGGATCAATGGTGGAGCTCAGTGAGCCATGGCCATAGACTGTCAGACACTGGATGGATACATTGGTGTATCAGTAGGTGGGGAAGGTTCCACTACACACACACACACACACACACAGAAACACACACACAGACACACACACACACACACACACACACACAGTTTCTTTGTTCCCACTTTTAGGTTACAACCCTTTTTCAGAATTCACTATGACCAAAACGCTTTTGGAACGTGTGAATGCTGCTTGAAATAAGAAAATCCTTTCAACAACGGATTGTCTTGTGTCTACATTTGTCATCTTAATGTCAATGTTTGTTCTTGCTTTGTTGTGCAGTTTGTTTATTTGAAAGTGTCTTCATTATCCCCTGGAGTATTTCAATCTCACCTGAGAATATTTGTTATTCTTCTCCCCCTGTCTGTTTGGTGTATTTTTATCCTTATTTTGTTGTCATGTTTTTCACTCTGCAAACTAAGCTAAAAACTAGGATAAGCTCAAATTGACAGTTCCCTGCTGTAAGATTACAGAAAGATGCTTTTGCCCTGCAACAGAAAAAGGTGGACCGGTCTGTGGGTCGAAATACTAAGTGCACAGGATTTTATGAACATTATAGGAGACCACATAGAGTGGATGTTGTATAATCCTGTTTTATGCCTATCTGCCCACAGTATCGACACAGAGAGGTACACTTATCAGTGCTGCTCCTCAATCACACTGGAAATGTGTTCAAACATGCATAAGACACATTCTGAGGATCTCTGCCATCATGAGAGAGCGTTGGGACGGTAGATTACATTGTTCATAATAATGGAATAAGTATTTTTATTGATATGGATCTCAATATGCCAGTATTAGCAGCAATTTGTCTTACAGAATAACTAAGACTTGCTTTTTCTCTTAGAACTACTGACCAGAATCATTACATTTGGTTCACTCTCAACTCTCTTTATGTTACCTGCTCAACAGATGGTGGAGCATTTAGCAGCTAAAGAGACAGATATTCTCTCTAAAAGAGAGAGAATATTGGAAGGACATTATCAAGTGAACAGAAACACAACTCCAAATGAATTATAATGGTTGGTCTGTGTCTGCTGGATGTGTAAATAAGCAACTGTTTGCTGCTAAGTTTGCGACGACAACTTTATAACGTGAAAAAATATGATAATGTGACTTGTTCTGCTGCCCCCAGGAAGCCAAAAAAAAATACATCACTGCTGCTTTAATCAACAGTTTGTCTTGTACTCTGATAGCTCTGGTCATTGTTTCGGCATGCGGCAACATCATTAAAAATGTCAACCGGACAAAGAAATACGAGAGGAAATGAAAGCGGATGATCAACAGTTCATAGACAAACATTCTGGTTTAACTTGCCGTAGTTATGCCTACTCACGCTTTTCTTGTCCAAAGAGGGATTACTAGCAACATTTCAGGAGCACTTACTTTTACCCCTAAATGAATTGACAGCTCATCTAGCTAAATCTAAAATGTGTTCACTCTTGTTTGTAGCCCCAACAGATCTACTTTTAGCTATTTCTCTCCGTTTCCAGATCAACAATTACTTGCTGAGTACAATGTTATGGTAATCCATACATCCAAAGTTGCTGATAAAAAACGAAATTGTAATCACCCATAGTTTCCTTTAAGTGTTTCTGGCAGGTGTCGTCACAGGATAAATCCTCAAACTGCTCCACTAACAGTTAATGAGGCTTTGTGGTTGCTGTGGCGTTTCTCAGAGAAACATTATTGTTAATCCAGGCACATTTTGTGACTAGAATCTGTTAGATCTTTCATAAAAATGCAATTTATTTGAGGTAAACAACTTTTTTTGGGTGTGGAAAAGTGCCCAGATTCATGTAAACCCAATTCTGATTGTGATTCTGTTTGTTTTTTAGCGAGAGTTGGGTAACCTGTAACCCCACCATCATCTGTCTCCTTTTATCTGACAGCCCTTTTTTGTCCTGTTGTTTCAATTATTGGCTTGGATAAAATTGTTACTGTAAGAGTGGAAGAAGACTGAAACCCACTTTTGCAGCCGACTGGGTGCGGTTGTTTGAGGGAGCTTGGGGGTTTGATAAAAACCCAACATCCTTGGTGTAAGCACGCCGTAACTCTCAAGTCTGCCCCCAAATTATTCTTCACATTTTATCTCATGGGTGACATCACCAATGAACTTTGGGTCCTGTGAACTGCACCCTGAGAGGGGGTGAGTTGTTTATGTACTTAATAAAGCCGACTATGCGTACCCCGTTTTAGCCTGGATTATTTTTACTTTAATGTAGCACAGGCAGGGAGAAACAATTCCCGTTGCATAGGCTCAAGGGATTCTGACATATTACACATATAACTCCGTAGGATTACATATACTAAAATAGGCCACGCAACACTAAGGAGGATATTTATAACGAGCTACATACAGTATATGAACATCATTTCATGTACTTCCTTAAGCCAACATTGGAGAGGATGCAGCCTCCAGCATTTAGGAATGAGCTGTATGTAAACTTATTCGCACATAATGAATGCACACAATGAGATAAATGAACCCTCCCTCATCATTTCCTCTTCTTCTTTGTCCTTTGTAGTCTCTTGTTGTAGCATTCTGTTGTGTCCTTTGTTTGTTACGCTTGATAGATTTAGAAAATTGAAACATTAAAGGACAGTGTCAGTCAAGATGAGTCCTGCATAGTTACCTAATCTAGTAGCTTTATTTTATAGTCAGTCTGGTTAATAGTAAATTCGATTAGACCTTACTTCAGACCAACACAAACAACAATAAAAGTTCCTGAAAGTTACTCAAAAGTAACTTCAACTTGTAAATGGACTTGGAAGTTACACTGTCTGTTATCTTTACTAAAATAAACGTTGTCAGTTGTTGCAGAAAGTCACAGTCTCACCTTTTGCTACTTTTCAGGGATGTCTGTAAGGCCTGCATTTATGTAATGAAGTGTGATATCTAAACATAGCTAATGATTGCAACACTTACATTTCATCGAAAAACATATTCACTTTAAATGGAACTGCAGTCAGTGGATTTGCTGGTGAATGACATCTTTGCAACTTTCATGTCAACTTCAACTTCGGTGAACTTTGACCCGCAAGTTCACACTTTTTGACCAACAGCCGACCATTTTTACAGTGCTGATGTTTTAGGGGAGGGAGAGCTGGAGAGACCAATATGGAGGAACCTGTTGTAGTTTATAGCTGTGTTACAACATTCACTCTCATTCAACCTCCTCTGTCAGAGTATGCACTGCTCCACAAAAGAGGGCTTCAGACAGTTACGAGACGGGAGTCCATGGTAATACGTCTTTAGACTAAACTGTGTGAAGTAATTGTTCTGTTAGTGCCCGAGCCACGAACTTGTCCAGCCATGATTGTGACTTAGGAAGGCTAGCATCATACTGGATGGCTAGTGTGTTAGCTGTATATGTTAGTGTGGCCTAGGCCTGGCCACTCTGTCTACACTTCAGGTCGAGGTACGTACGTCCCATTTCGGGAGGGCCTGCTCATGTACTCCCCTTACTGTTTCTGTGCGTCTGCGTCATCTCACATCTTCGTTGTCCACCACAAGTTCTCTCATTATTCCACCATAATTTCCAATCGTCTGTTACCCTGTGTATGATTAGAGCTGCATCCCAGTGCATGTGTGTGCACACACACTGTGTCTGCGTTTTGAGACACCTCATCATCAGCCAATCATATGGATCAGTGGCGATGATCCGGCTGGAGCAAGCTTTTGTTTTTTGGACCTTTTTCTATCTCTACCATAATGGACCAAACCTGTCATTGACGCTTTCACTCATTGAGCCAAAAGAGCTAATTCATTCATTTATATTTATGTATGCAAAACCCTTTCCACCATTAAAACAATGCAAATAGAATTGAGTTGCTTTGGTAATTTTGTCTCTTTTTCTATATCCCCAAAACCCTCTGATAGATGATCTGAACCTTTGTGCTGTAGTTATGCGCCACCGAACATTAGAAAATAACAAAACCATTGTGAGCTGATAAGACTGACAAAAGAGGTCCATGATCTCACCATCAGGGACAGAGAAATCCCTGCTGGAGCCAGAAATAGGTGGGCTGAGAGAAAACAGAGACAGGGGAGACTGGACCAGGATTTAACAGCTAAATAGTTTTTAGGTGGTGGAAATAATTCTGAAACACAGATGTGACAGAACCACTACTGAAACTGGTGAGGCCTTCGGATAATGACATTCACCAACCTGTAATGGACAATAAGAATTTCTAATGACATCATTGATCTAGCTTCATATTGACAATTCTGTGACTTCATCTCGATTTCTGCTTGTATTTCTACAGCTAACCTCATTTATATACTTAATTATGTCTAAATCGTAGATTCAGCAAGTTATTTACTTTTATGAGTTTACTCACAGTCACAGCAACTCTCTCCTGCCCACACCTCCTCATTGTATATTATCAAAAATAACTACATGCAGTAATCCTAATGGACATATTACAACCTTACTTCAGTGCATAAAGCTCGTTTTATCATTGGATGGGTTTTGCTCAGACCCCAGCGGGCTGCCATACAAGGTACACCTGCTCATCAGGAGTGATAAGCATTGACACACTCACACACCGTTGGCCATCGGGAAAAATTTGGGGTTCAGTATCTTGCCCAAGGACACTTTGACATGTATTGAACCACCGACCCTCCAATTGGTGGACGACAACTCTATATGTGTGTTTAATACGATACACCTAAACTGTCCTCAAGTTCTCGCCCCTTGTTTATGTTATTGTTCACAAAATGTTACGTTTTAAAGCCTTATCCGCGACAGTCTGAGTTTCAGGTAACTTAAGCTTCCATTTTACCTTTAGACATCTCATCGGAGAGAATTATTATCTGAGTGAAGACAACGTCATAAGTTTCAATAGGACTAAGGCTTTCGAAGTAATAACAAACTGTCAGCCTCAACTGATGATTTCAGTGGCAGGTGGTGAAAATGAATTGGAAAAAGTTGGTGGTAAGAAAGAAAGAAATACAGAGGAGGTGGGAGGGATTTTCTTTTTTTTTTGTCACAATTGCATTAGAAGTAGTAGAAGAGGAAGATGTAGGTGAAGGGATATGATTTTGTGAGAAAAGGGTAGCATGAGGTACTTTTTAAAGAGATGAGTTTTGAGTTAGATGAAAGAATGGGGAGTGACTCTGCTGTGCTGACTCGAGTAAGAAGGTCAATCCACTTTTGGAAATGAGGTGGAGCAGCAACCGGGAGAAGCAGTGAAAGCTAAGTAGTCGGGCCGAGACTCCAATAGCATTTCTTCTTTCTCCGTGCTGTGAGATCATCCTCTACGCTCCTCTCTGAGGTGATTGAGGTTAGTTTTAGAATGGTGATGGGGTGTGGGGTATTTCAGACACGCTCCAATTCAATATTTTTTTCAGAAATTCTTTAAATAATGCCATCACATACACTGCCATTACAGAGATTTTCCTCCACTCATTCTAATATGAAATTGATGGTAGAATTGTCCTTAAATGTAGCCTCTTTTATTTTACCCTGAAAGTATGCACGTGGAATTGCTGCAGACCATTAGGATTTTTAGGCAGGCATTGGTTTTCTATTCATGGAAAGAACAATGAGAAGACCAATTTTCCCCAGACCTCCAGGGGGCCCAAATGCTCCAGGTTTCATAATAGCTGGTTGTATATCATTTGATTGCAAATTCTAGGAATGTGTACCTCTAAAGTGCAATGTCAAATATGCGTCCTTCATTAGTACCTAATCTTGTAGCCCTGGTCTTGAAGAGGTATCCTGTTTTGAAATCTAGTTTTAAAGGAATAATAGAATAATAACGGTTAGATTACACCAATAACATATATATACATATATAGTGTATCCAAAGTTGATATATCTTCTTCCTCTGTGTCATAGAGTTCTATCAATGAGTCAAACTGTTGCACTGGGTGACATGTTCATTAATTACAATGACCACCCACACTGTACTTTATTTTCACTCAATCCCACCATCCTGGTACCTGAAACACTCACTAGAGCCCCCAACATGGATTAATCCACTGCTGAAAATAGTCCCCAACATGTGTTCTTCTTCTGTTTAAGTAACATTTTATAAAAGCTAGAAAAATGTGTTTTAAAATGGAAATATATATCTGGGGCCCTTTTCTTTTATGAATAAAACCAATATTTTTGAAAAACATTTACAGGAAGGAGTTCTTCTTTTCTGCTTAATAACTCCTAAAATTATAATTTTTTTGGGGGGGGGCAAAAAAAGAGTTTTCTCAGCCGTGTAAAAAAAATACAAAAACCTCCAAAACAGCGAGAGCAATGAGTGTGAGTGTCTTCTGTGTTTATGTGTGTTTCACCACTGGCACAGCAGCAGAGCACAGCAAACTTCAAACAGTGCAGTGGCTCTTCGGGGTCCATTATGGTGGGACTGACATGGTTCTAATGATGCTGCTGTGACTCTGGCAACAAAGGTAGCTGAGCAGTTCAAGGAAACTAGAGTCCCACCACAGCAGGATGACTGACAGCTCCCCGGTCGCCATGGACAACGGGAGGGAGGGACTCCTGCACTGATGCACCCCTTGATTTGTTGTCACTGAGCTTGATTGACATGTGATGTGACATGGCTTCAGCTCACTTCATTTCCAAGTCCCACCCTCAGCTGGTAGAACCATTAGATCAGACAGGTTCAACTAAGGGTTTGATCGATATAGGCTAGGAAAAAAAAACTTTTCCCGCTTACCTCCAATGGTATCTATTCATGCAGATAGTTTTATTTTTTACTCGCCGTTATCTTTGATCAGGACATGCCTTTTTACTCCCACATAAAACAAATTTCAAGATCTGCCTTCTTTCATCTGCGTAACATTGCAAAAATAAGGCACATCCTGTCTCAAAAAGATGCAGAAAAACTAGTCCATGCATTTGTTACTTCAAGGCTGGATTACTGCAACTCCTTATTATCTGGTTGTCCCAAAAAATCCCTTAAGACTCTTCAGTTGATTCAAAATTCTGCGGCACGAGTATTGACAAGAACTAGGAAACAAGATCATATTACTCCTGTATTAGCTGCTCTGCACTGGCTCCTGGTAAAATACAGAATAGAATTCAAAATCCTTCTCCTGACAAAGTGATTAATGGTCAGGTTCCAGTTTATCTTAAGGATCTCATAGTACCTTATAAACCAACTAGAGCATTGCGCTCCACTGAGGTCGTTTGGAGTGCAGGAGGCACTCCTGAGGACCTTTTTTGACTCTGTGGTGGCTTCAGCCATCTTTTATGGAGTGGTCTGCTGGGGCAGCGGCATCTCTGCTGCTGACAGGAAGAGACTTAACAAACTGGTAAAGAAGGCCAGCTCTGTCCTGGGGAGCCCTCTGAACACTGTGGAGGTGGTGGGAGACAGGAGAATGATGGCCAAGCTGTCATCCCTGTTGGACAACATGTCCCACCCCCTCCAGGACACTTTGTCCGCACTAAACAGCTCCATCAGTGACAAGCTGCTTCACCCGCGGTGTCACACGGAGAGATACCGCAGGTCCTTCCTTCCTGCAGCAGTCAGACTATACAATCACCACGGCCCCTGGTAGACCACCACACACTCAATGCGGCTGCAACACCACTGTTCCTCAACTCATGTGCATTACACCCCGTACTATTTAAAGTATATAGTTTATAGTATATACTATTTGTTACTGTGCAATACAACCACGTGCAATACATATGTGCAAATATCTGTATGTGCAATATATCTCTTCTATTATTGTTACTACTGGCTGCTAAAGTATTACTCTCACTTGTTCACTTACTGTATTATGTTAACCTGCCACTTACTTACCACGGTTGTTGTGTTTTTTTGTACTTATATTTTGTACTACTTGTATCCATTTGTACTTAACCTTATATTTTGTACTTATCCATTGTACTTAACCTTTTATCTGCACTGTCCCCTTTGCTGCTGTAGTGCTGTAAATTTCCCCGCTGTGGGACGAATAAAGGTTTTCTGATTCTGATTCTGATACTTGTGGTTCCTAGAGTCTCTAAAAGTACAATGGGAGCCAGAGCCTTCAGCTATCAAGCTCCTCTACTGTGGAACCAGCTCCCAGTCTGTGTTCAGGAGGCAGACACCCTCTCCACATTTAAGAGCAGGCTAAAGACTTTCCTCTTTGATAAAGCTTATAGTTAGGGGTGGCTCAGGTTTGCCTTGGACCAGCCCCTAGTTATGCTGTTATAGGCTTAGACTGTCGGGGGACTCACTCCTGTCCTCCTTTCCCTTTCCCTATCTTTCGCGCTCTCCTCCTCTCCCTCTCTATTGATATGCATGTCCCTTAAATGCATCATCCCCGGAGTTTCTGTGTCCCTCATCTGGCAGGTTGCCACTATTACAGATTACTTCTGGACCGCGAATCGTGGCTGCACCTGTTGCCCTGGTCCTGCCTGATACCAGGAAGCCTTTATTGACATCCCCCTGGATCCATCTTTTTTATATACGATCGTATCATGTTTTCTGCGACATAGATTGTCTATGCTGTATTTTTAACTATGTTGTTTGTTCTGTACACACATCACCTATTGCACGTCTGTCCATCCTGGGAGAGGGATCCTCCTCAGTCTCTCTTTGAGGTTTCTTCCATATTTCCCCCACTAATTGTGGGGTATCTTTTAGGGACTTTGTCCTTTTGCGATGCGAGGGTCTAAGGACAGAGGGTGTCGTATCCTGTGCAGTCTGTAAAAGCCCACTGAGACAAATGTATAATTTGTGATATTGGGCTATATAAATAAACTTGATTTGATTGAGATATTTGTGGTGCTCAACAAATTCAAAATGACAGAAAATTAAATTGCAATGTTTCTGTAGGAACTTTGACTTGACCCACAGACCTCTCAGTCCTGTCGCGTTGTTTCTACATGGAACTACTTTGTACTTAAAGAATAGATTAGTTCAAGGCTTTTCCGGCTATAAAAATGACAGCATTGGTCATTTATTGAAATGCCTGAAACGACCTACGTTTACATTTACCTGACAAGAACCTAATGGTAGTGAAAAATAATGATGGCTGTTCTTTCTCTGATAAGCAAAGGCGGAATGGCGTCACCTCGTTATAGTTTTGGAAAACCTCTTAGGTCGTATGTACCCCAGTGTAGCCTGTACGTCTTTGAAAAATTAATTTTGCCTGATAATCTGAGTCAAGAGCCTCCTTGTTCCGTTACATTGTGAATATGGCCGTACAGAAGGAGGGTGACGTGGAAGCTTTCAGTCAACAAAACGTGAGTTAAACCATTGATTCCAGTATTGTATGCAAATACTTACTTTGTTTTCTTTCAAACAATATGGTTGCTGTTTTTTTATACCCAAACAATCTTTTCCTAACTTTACCCAAATAGTTGTTATGCGTAAACGTAGGCAAACCGTAACCATACAGGTTACAGATAAAAAGGACTTGTGTAATGGAAATATGAAAGGCACTGACAAACAATTTTAAAAAAAATGCTCATATGGGTAGTTTTACAAAGCAAGAAACGTTGTTTAGTTTGGAGGACTAGAACGGTAAAAACTGATGGGATGTCAGAAATTAAATTCCATTCAGCTCCACTGTATTAGGGCTGAGGCAGAAATCTCAGAGTCTCATAGATACCACTAAAATAGTTTTAAGTTTGAGTGACCTTACTTTTCAACAATGTATTCAAAATATATTTTATATTATTCCATCACCTTTATGCAGATTGTCCTATTGTCATGGCATGAAATCATTTTAGCATTAATGCCTGTCTTAAAGTGGAGTGACTTATGTCACTGTCCAGTCCATGACAACAAAGGCATTTATCTGAATCAATTAAAAAAAAAAAGTCTGAATTAAAAATGTATTTTAGAATAATAAAAATAAATAAAATGTCCATGAAATTTGACAAGAAAATATAAAGTTTAGAATTTGATATAGAGTTCAGTAGTGTCATGTGTGTTTTTAATGATAGCTGCATTTTAATTACTGAGCAAGGCAAGATGAAAAACTAATATAAGTGAATACATAGTACACATTTAGCCACTTGTAATCACACAGTAGAGCATTCAGAAGGCACAATGACTAACATCATTATCAATTTACTTAGGAAATCTGGGAGTACTCCTTGTAGAGTTTCACTATGTCAGACTCACCTCCTATAAATCTGAGACTAGATGAAGAGGGAGGATGAGTTTGGGTTGTGGGAGGATGACGGACACAAATTGAATTACAGACTGGGAATAGGTAAAGCCAGTGGAAGAGGCATGGTGAGAGGATTAAGTGATTTCACAGTTTCACACTTCTTGTTTTGTTCCTTTTTCTACACGTAACACGGTGAGCCACAGATGCTAATACCTTCCATTCATCCCCACAAAGGAGAGGGTGAAGCTGTCTGTATGTACAATAGCAGAGCAACAGGTGAGGGAGGCTCTCCATGCAGGCAATGGAAACACCTTTCCGAGAAGTGCGTGTGCATGTGCACTTGTTGCAGCTCTCCCATTAGCTGAAGGTGTTGGCTGTATTTACATACCTCTGCAGCATGTCAACAAGGTCACCACCCAAAAGTTCATGACGGTGAGGTAAGTCATGGCTCAGCGTCTTGTACTGGAACTGAAACTCTGCTTGGAATGTAGGGATTATAGTGTTCCTTCTACATCGCCAGGACACTTGACAGCTAAAAGATGTACTGTTGTGCTTCTGAGACCAGAGCTTGTGTTTGGAATGCATTTCTTTCTAGTTATTTTGGTTTAGCAGGACATGAATAGGAAATAGTTTTTGAAAAAAAGAATGCCTTATATGGGGACAGTGGGTTTATTTTACTGTTAAACAAAGTTTATTTCAATGCCTGAACATTGCTATACAAATAGAAAATTGCAAACAATGCAACATTTATTCAATGTTGTGTTATTCTGTATGAATTTTCCTTGCTCTATACTCTCAGTCTGTCACACCTATTGGCCTGTACAATAATAAAGTCCCAATGTCCTCAAAGAGTACTTCCTGATTAGTGGCGTCCAAGCATGTTACTGTTACGTCATGTCAAACTAAAAACGCTATGAACAAGTTTCAACAATAACATGTTATGGGTTTCTTTGTACATTGTCCACTTTTGTTTCGGGATCGGCTGTAGAGTGACTTGGTTGAGATGGCCGACATCTAGTTTCTACATTAATAAATGTATTGTGCTTTTGCTACCAATGCACCAAACCCAAAATGAAATGTCCCCATATTCCTGGATGAGTCACACAGCATGAATCAAGTTTCTGTGCGAATTATGTTCTTATTGTAAGACGTTGGTGCACCCATATGACTTATTTGTTTACTCCCTCCACATATGAGAAACCTAGATGGAATTCCACCGTCACATGACACAACCGTGACTGGGTTAATAACTTACTCAATGGAGCTTATCTGAGCAGTCCAATGCGAAGTCTGCCCACAAATGCTGCAGAGGAACATCAAACACAGTGTTTGTCTCCGATTTTTTCTTTTGTGATCGACAAGACTGCATAGCATTATGTTAGTATGAAAAAAATGCTTACTTTCCTTCCCACATCTTAAACAAGATATGTATAGTATGCCAACACACACAAGTCTGCATTCCAAGCACCTCCAGAGAGATTTCATCCTACTCAGACAACTCCAACCAAAGTCCCAGCGACTGTCTTTATACCAAACATAATCAGAGTTAACACAGGAACCTCTTGGGCATTTAAAACACCGGTCCTGTGGTTCCAAACAATGTTAAATTACAGACATGTGGAGAGAGGTTAAGGGCCTAAAATCCTGACTACTCCCCGATGATAAACCCTTCAGCTTCCTCAAAACGAAAAAACCCATTAAACACCCGCAACGCCTCGCCGCCTCTCAACAGCACTCCGCCGGTCCAAAGCATGAAAGCGAGGGAGATAAAACGGAAACGTTAAATAGGAAAAACATCTGAAAGTCCCCCCCCCACCCTCCCTCCTTTTCCTATTCCTCATCAAAGTGTGTGAGCGAGATGCGAGGAGATGACAGACCACCATGAGAGAGCGAGCGATGGGAGCCTCACAATTTGTTTTCTCTTTTTGTTTCCTGTTTTTTTTTTTTTTCATCTTGGCTTCTCAGGCAGCTTTTTTTCCTGATAAACAGACAAGAGCTGAGATGCAGTGCCATGAAGATATTTTCATTTTCAGCTGCAGCCTCATAAACAGAGCGCTGTGAAGACAATGTGGTTAGAAATGATGAATATATAGCCAGTGGCTTTAATATCTCTAATACTTGTGATGTGGCAAAGAATAGAGCGGTGTATTGAATAATGATGAAAAAGAAGAAAAAAGATGGTGAGTGCTTTTTAACTCTGAGGTTTTGCGCTCCATTAGGAATTTTTAACTGCAGGTTTTAGCCATAATGCTTTTCTCAGGACTAACAAGGCAGCTTTTTACAGTTATGGCCTCATAGTTTCGAGGTGCTTTATGTCAAAAATTGAGGTTGCTAAAATACAGAAAGACCTGCAATGCAGTAATGCAACAATGTAATGCAGGTGTTGAGTAAACCACATAATGCTTACAGGAGTTCAACATTTGGTTTCTTGCCGAGAGTAAGATGAGAAGGCCGTTAACACTTTCATATCTGCACAGTTATTGTAAAAACCCTATGCCTACCATACACCAGAATACTTTGAAAAGAAAAGTAAATATGAAGCTACAGCCAGCAACCCGTTAGCTTAGCTTAGCACAAAGACTGAAAACAGGGAAGAAGCTAGTTAATACATCAAAAAAAAGTGTATGAATGAAACAAACAAGATATAATGTGTGCTGCAGGGATGACTCATTTTTGTAGGCCTCAAATTGGATTTTTGATTATTACAGGAAATAAGCTCTGTGGCAAACAAACGTTTATGATACTTACACATTTTGTTCAGCATGATAATCATCACAAAATAATGATTTTTGAAGTGTAAATGCAATCGATAAGAGTTAAAAAAATTTAACCTATAGGGAACCTGAAGGCTCATTCCTTCAGCACTCTATTAGGCAAATTGTATTACCGTGGAAAGAGTGGCGCTAGCTTTTTCCTCATGCTTCCAGTCTTTGTGCTTAGCTAAGCTAACCAGCTACTGGCTGTACCTTCATAGATACTATAGGCTGGGGTAGGCCTATGCTTGAAATGAACTAGTTTGTATGAGGTGTCATCTGAAAATGACAGCGCTCCCATCCTAATCATCCAACACTGATACAGCAACATTAGCACAAGGTGGTTTGGCCGAAGGGCAGAGATAAAAACCAAAGAATACGTTTAGTACAGTATAAGGAATCTCTTCTGATAGCCTGATACCTCCAACTTTGTTGCACGGTTTTATTTTCAAGTCCAACCTTTTTTCAGAAAGCAAATACAGAGCCAGTGAACTGGTGTTGATGCTAAAATAAAGCCCTTGTAAATAAATCTAGACTTGGTCAAGAATGCTGGCTAGCTGGATGCTTGGCCTTCACAGCTATACGCTTGCCTGTTGCTCGATTTCCTGGCCTGCAGACTGTTTGGCAGAACAGAGAGTTATGGTGGTGAGCTGACGGGCTATAAGAGCTGATTTAGTGGCTGGCTGACTGGCACTAGCTAGCTATAGTGGAAGGGATGTCTGGCCGGCTATGGCTGTAGCTCTGCCTGGCGATATTTTGGCAGGTTCTCTCACTGACTCACTGGCACCATGGGTGGTTATACAGGCTAGTTGCCTGGTTATATTGGGCAACAAAAGAACACGACTGTCTCACCGGCTTAGTGACAATTTGGCTGTGCTGGTTCTGTTTCAGAGAGCCACCATCATCCCACTGATAGGAAACAGGATCCCTTAATCACTGCCTCCATATTACATCAACAAAGAGTGGGCCACACTGCACACAGCAGAGAAACCTCTACTACACTGTGTTGTAAGACTGCATTAATCCCTTAAAGTTGTACAATGTATGGTGAAAACTATGTGGACACTTAGTCAGGGCCCTTAGTCAGGGCCCTTAGTGTCAATGTGGGAAGTGTAGGATCCAATGTTCTGGAGGCTTGTCCCCATGTTAGAACAACAATATAAGGATATCTCATATGTGCTCCATCAATTTTCACAACCAACTTTATGAAATTACAATACTAAATTGCTGCAGTGTCCCTTTAATGATATGGTATATGATTAGGGTTTGGACAATAGTGTGCATCCATTAGTGTGGCAACAGTTTAAGAAAGGTCCTCTCCTGTTTCAACATGACAATGTCCAGTGCACAAAGCCAGCTCCATGAAAAAATGGTTTCCCCGCTTGATGTGGAAGAACTTGACTGGCCTGCACAGAGTCCTGACCTCAACCGCCCAACACCTTCAGGAACACAGACTGTGAGAGCATATCGCCAGCATCAGGGTTGGGCCTCACTATTATTCTTATGGCTGACTGCAGCCAGGTTACAACATGAAGAGTGGACGCTGTTATAGCAGCACATTAATGATCACGGTTTTAGAATGAGATAATATGTGGGTGTCCACATATGTTTGACCATGTAGTATATTTTATTGAGCAGAAAAAAGAAAAACAAATGCTTATCAAAGTAAAACGTTTAATGTGCAAATGTGATTTCAAATGTTTTCTGAAAATATCATGTAAATGACAGTCTGACCACGTGGAGACTAAAGTGCTGGATTGTATACAAGGAGTGATTCTACACTGAGATGAATAAGTAAATGCAACTGTCACATCAACTCTTTTACTGTCAACTTGTATGAGACAATAAAATATGGTTCATTATTTATTCATGCAGTATGAAAGCAGAGCAACAAAGCAACACAGGCAGACAGCGCGTCCATAGGAAAAACATTTTATTGAAAAACATTTTCAGTTTGTAACAGACTGGTGGAATGTGTGTCATTTATCCTCACTTTGAACTTGTTTTAAATTTTGAATGTTAAAACCATTTTTCACAGCCTGGCCATCTCATACTGCAAGGAGGGGGAAAACAGGGCTACAGCCACCCGGTAACCATGACATGACTAAAGAAAACCCGGGGAGACGAACAAACAATGCAAATATAATACTGTGTTACTTACAAACTGGACTGAAGTTAAATCGTTAACACAACAAAAAAGAAGGGAAAAAAAGAAACTAATTCAATAAATATTTATGGTACACACTTATGGCACAAATATGCAGCAGTCGGTTTGGCAACTTCTCTCTCATTTTTTTAAAACCAAATTACCATGGAAACAGTGCAAAAGGGGAGGGAGTGGGGAGGACACGGGCTTTCCATTGAGCGCTAGCTAAAATACATAGCAAAAAATTCAAATTTTATACAAAACATCTTACTTTAAGAGTTTATAAAAAATGTTTTTTATTGGGTTCTGGTCAATATTTACATAAGCTATTTACCAAAAAAGTAGTATGCTCTGTTTTACTGAAGTGTTTTTTTCTGTACTTTTTCTTTCCATTTACTTTCCTAAAAAGGTGAATAAGGCTATTGTAACAACCCAGGATCCATATACAATACAAACATTAATGTATTTACAGTTTCTTACCTACAGAAGTACGGTGCAAAATTACTGAGTCAAGTGACCAAGGGCTGACCATACGAGCAAGGCATTTTACAGTAGCCTGAGGTGCTTCTCCTAGCCTTTGTGCTAAGACTCTCACAGCATCACTGCGACGTTTCAGAACAGTTTGAACCAAACCTGGTCAATGTTGGGAGAGCGTTAGTCAAGTGGCAGCTAAGAAAAGGACATCAGATCCAAATAAACTAATAAGATTGTCATATTCTGCCGCAGACAGACAGCAACTAAACAGCCATTTCTTTGTTGTATGTATGTGTCTTTTTCATCTTTTCTTAAATACCTGTTCAGGTGTGATATATATGCTTTTTAATGGTTTCATTTTTCACAGTTTACCTTTGTACTACGGCACATCGTTAAAACAGGAAAGGTTCAAATAATACTAAAAATAATGCAGGAAATAAAAACTAACAGCAGGCTTGTGTGACGTACTTTGCTAGTTTTGTATCATTTGTTTGTTGTTACATCTTTCAGTGGTTAAGAACACTTTCCATAGGTGGGTTTTTTTTTCTCAGAATTGATTAAAAAAATAAATAAGAATTGCATATTTGCAGATTTTGTAGCCTCTTAGAGGCACAAACCTCAGATCATACAAGGCTTGGCTTTTCGGTGAAATTTGATGTTCCTTATGAACAAATGGCGATGTGGGTGATGGGCTGATGCATGCTCTGGGGACAGCTTAAGTCACGTTTATGATCCTAAGCCAAAGATATTAATGAATGTGAAGTCACTGAAATATAGACTTGCTCAACACACGCACACACACGTACACACATGCACAGAGAACATGGAAGGTGTGTATGAGGGGAATCCGGGGCACTGGATGTTCATGAGAATTATCCTTTGGGAGATGCTACACTGAGTGAGTGTGGGAGACACAGCTACTTTGCCCTTGTGTACACCAATGTGAGCTATTTTGGGTCAGATAACTCTGCTCCCATGGGGGCCGCGGCCCAGGCTGCCCTCCCCTCGTCCTCTTTCCCAGGACCGAGAGCTCATGAAAATACGGGACTCAGTGGGTCGAGAGATATCAAATAATCAAAAACCTAGATTGCATAATGTGCACTTATACCATAATATATTAACATTACTTCTTCTTCTTCTCCATACCACCTGACAACACCTGTGCTTTATGTGTCTATCATAAATAAATTCTGCTTTTTATTTTAATTTTTATTTTTTTTCATCTTCGTAATGTCCTTTTTTAAATGTATATCTATTTAAAAAAAGAAAAAAAAAAAAAAAAGAGAAGAAAATCAAAAGCTCACAATATGGATTTGCTAATGGAGATTAAACAACAGTGACAATGTAATAAGATGTCCCTGTGCTTTTTTTTAAACAAGAATAGGAGAGCACCAGTCACGCTGATTTTGGGCCCTTAGGGCACCCTTAATCATCGTTGGACCCCCAGGGGTAAACATTACAGTACCTAGAGCTATTTCAGCCAGCTATGCTAACCTCAACTAGATCTCGGGCCTCTTCTCTGCCTGATGCGAATAAACGTCAGTAAGGCGAATTGGATTTCTTATTGCCCCTAACACTTTCCTGTGGGAAAAGCCCAGGTTCTAGAGAAGTTGAGGCGAGCCCTCACTACTAAATCAGACGGGATACAGCTGCTCTTCCATCCCTAGCTATCACTGTGTCTCTCTCTGACTGCTGTGAAGAGTGGAGGTACCAGAATAGAGTTAAAAGTGTTGCTCTATGTATATGAGAGTCCTCCACTTTTCCCAGGAGCCACCTGGGCAGTCCTGACATGGGCCATATTTCCTCGCGAGAGGGTGCAAAATTGAAAAGAATCCTCCTTCATTTCACACTCTCGCCACTGCTAGACACTGTTGGGTCACTTGTGTTTGAACATCACATATGATATGACATGTCACTAAAGGAAAAGAAAATCTCCCTATCTGCATTTGAACTACACCAGGATATGAAAACCAGACACGAGCAAAACAAGATCAGTAAATGTCGACAGTACAAAAAAAGGGAATTTCTCTTCCTTAAAACCTTCAAGTAACATCTGAAAGAAGTGATTTGCTGAAAATATATTTGAAAATGAGGAAAAATGATGCAATCCCCACTTAAACCCAAACAGTTCACATTGACTGGTGAGACAGTGTGTCTGTGTGTGTGGGTGAATGTGTGTATATGTGATGGTGAGCATGTGGGTGGCAGGGTGAATGGGTGATCTCCGTGAGTCAGTCAGGAAAGTCCCAGAGAGGATTGGTGTGAGAATCTCTCTCCTTGTCCGACTGCTGAATCCTCGGATTCTCTCTGGCTAGTGAGCATTAAGGGAGGGCAGCCATTTTGTGAGTTCATGGTCAGCCCATACAATCTTTTGCATCTCCTCCTCACTCGTTTTTTTGTCTCTTTTTCCAAGCAGTAGTCTCTTTTAAGGTGAAGCCAAAAATTCCTGCCAGTAAACCTTCCCATCCATACATCCGTCCGTCCTTCCGTCCCATCCGAGAAAAAGAAAAATCACGCTGTGCATCTGTTTAACTTTCTGATCCCACAACACTCAGTTCCACCAAAATGCTGGCTGCAGTGCACAAAAAAAAAAAAAGAGAGCAGCCTTGGGGAAAAAAGAGATCGTCCTCTCTATTTCCCAAAGAGCCCCAGAGAGCAGCAGCAGTGGCAGCGGGAGCCTTCTTTCCGGCCCTCCACCCGCAACTGCTGGGACCAAACCAGAGCGACAAGGTATATCAGCAAAACTTTGATAAAGAAAAAGTAGTGACAAAACATCAGAGACGAGGAGGAGGAGTCGACAGAGAGAGACAGAGAGAGAAAGAGCGAGAGTGATTGCGGGCATGCCGGCGGAGCCAGCCAAAACTAAAAACCCGCTCTGCCCGGGATTGTTCCAGTTCGTCTCTTGCTTTTAAAAGTTCCACCTCAGACCTTGTAATAGATGTTGGCCGGGCTCTGAGGCGGCATCTCCTGAACTATGTAGACCGGGTGGCCGTAGTCGCCGCTGACCTTCTCGTAGTGCGGGCAGAAGACGCTGTCAGCAGTCCTGAGCGGGATGATGATGTCACTGGGCTCCGAGCCGTTATTGTTCCCGCTGCCTCCGCTCCGTTTAGGCGTGGCCAGGGTGCTTAAAGACAGCGTGGCTGCATGCTGCGGCGAATGCTTGCGGTGCCGCCGCCGGTACTTGAGCAGCAGTAGGACCAGCATGATGATGATGATGATTAGAATGACGCTGCCCGAAGCGATGGCCACGAAGATGGCCGCATCGGAGGCGATGCCGCTGGAGGACTTTCCACCATTATCATTGTCGTTGCTTTCTCTGGGCGCTACACCTTGGAGACAGAGGGGAGAAAAGGTGAGTATAAAAACAAAAATAGCCTTGTGTTTGCAGCTAAAAGCCAAGCTCTAATAATGTCTAAAAACATGTCACTTTCAATCGTCCAAAATTCTGAGGGGTCGTTTGTATGATATGCCATCCGCAATGGGCTTATAGCTGTTTTAAATGGCCACACTAAAGGCGGAGTGAAAAGCCTGCCGCTACAGAACGAGTTGAGACGGGATAATCCTCCACATGCATACACACTTGGACAATCTTTCCATAAAGGAAAACAACAAATACTTGACCTCCAGACTACATTTCAGCATCCTAGGGCGAGAACTGTGGCCACCTAAGGGTGGGGAAATTGTTGGGGACCGACCGGCGAAGCAAACTAGCTATAGAGCTGCTGGTCACAGCTGAAAAAAGAGCTTGAGAGAGAACTTCTGGCCAATTGCTGTGTGAAATGGCCGTGATTTTGGAAAAGTTACAGAAATGTCATTCGGAAGATAACTCTGACAACAAGAGGATGTAGGGGAAGGGGGTCTTAGATGCTGTTTGAGGGTCCAAATACTTAATTTGAAGCTTACTGACACCTGAAAATTGTTTTCGAAAGTCTTTTCCCACCTTTCCCTTCCATTCTTCTCAACCGTTTCATCATGTCACAGTAAAGGTGGCCAGCAGCACAGTGACTGAGAGTGAAGCCTTCCTATACAGGGCTTTTGTATAAAGGTCACATTCGATCGGTGGCTATTCAAATTCAGCTGGTGAAGACTGCAACCTTGAAACTAGGGCGAGCGCAGCCTGATAGGAGATACAATGGCTGAGGTAGACACAGGCAAATGGCACTTAGATAAATTGCATTTTGGAAGACATAAAAAGTAACTTCATTTTCTAACTAATAACCCCAGAGGGAAGAAAATAAGGAACAAATATTTGATGTCATCATGAGACATCAATTATGAAAGGCAAGCTGGGCTCTGACTCCAAGCCATGGACATTCTGGTTCACATCCAGCACCTCAAGGGCGGGTGTGTTCTGTTCTCCCCGGGCAGGAGTGTGTTCCCTGAGCAAGCAGGATTACTGTGTCTCCCTGTCTGCTGTTGCTCTCCTGAGGGCCTAAAAGTGCTTCTGCCGTGGTAAGGGGAGTGGATACAGGATGGCGTGCAGCCCAAAGCAAGGACCCTTCTGTTGTTTTACAAGGGGATTATGCTGCCTCAGACGCTCTGCCCATAGCACTCGCCCATATGCCCGGGATGGAGGGATGAGACATAAAAAAGCAAGACAGACGACATGAAAATGGAGGGAGCAAGATGCTGATGCATGCAGAGAATGATGCCAGCATGGATTTAACAGGCGGAGTGGCAGATCTGCATGCTCAACGTCAGACGGATTTGAGATTGGGTGAGGTGACGACACGCCCTCAATGAGCCAGGACACAGGGCTGTTAATATAGGTCAGCTTGTTTTTGTTCTTGGGCCCTTCCTGTTTCTCTTTTATGAACACAGCTTGCTGCGGAAATTGCCGGTCTGATTTTCTTCTTGGGAGATTTTTAACTGCAATATAATAGCTGAGATAAGAGCGGTCTGCACGTAGCAGCCCGCCTGTCTGAGTTGTGATTCGGTGCAGAAACAAGTGTGCGTCTGTACTAAGAGCAGGTCGTTAAAAAGATGGCAGACAGCGATCAGATCATTTTCCTGAAAATGTCACTTAAGCGGCGGGTTAAGGCTGGAATAGGGCCAGCGTGGAGATACCTTATAAGTCCTTGAGAGGCCGGAGATGCCTATCAGTTTTATGGGCAACATTCAATTACTGGCTGATGAATCGCTGACCTTTCTTTCCTTCACTTTCACACACACACCTCAGTGACTGTCGCAAACACACACACACACACACACACACGCTTACTTAGTGTTATCTGCTCTTAGCTGGCCAAACAATCGGCCAACCCCAAATGTTTCAATAAGTCCTCCACTCAATCACCAATTTCCTGGGATTTAAACTGCAAGTCGCGGATCTCACCTGGTTTCTCCAGCACATCGTTGGGGTTGTAGGCCTCCTTGCCATCTGAGTGCTTGGGAGAGTAGGGTACTCTGGTTGGGCTGTCTTTGGGTGAAATAGGGTCAGAGGGATCTGAAAAAATGCAGATAAGATGCGTAATAATTAGTTTCACTGTAGTGTATGTCTTTGTTGTTTATGCTTATGGTAGGTTTAGGTTTTCATGTCTATCGGGTGGGTGTTTTCATCCCCCTGAGTTTTGTATCAGCCTCAAACCTACATGCGACTCAAAGGGAAATACAAAGAGGGAATTTGGTACGAATACTGAACCTCTAAATGCCTCAACAGTGCACCTAGAAGCCACAGTTTCTCCGACTAGAGCCACATAAAAACAAACAGTTTTGAACATGTGGCTGTTCATTACCTATAAATGACTGTAATCAACCATAAAGAGTAGCTAATGGTTGTCTTTGCTTCTGCAATGGGTCCATTTGGTTCCTCATGCTCAATGGTGGAGTATTTCACTGAGCATCTGCTGTTATAACCACTAGGTTGAACTCTATGCACAGTCAAGCTCAATGCTACCAAAACCACACTTAATAGCACATTTAATTTAATAAAGCCACTAAATGCTAAGCAGCTATTAAGACTGGAGCTGATTACACTATGAAGCAGCAGAACCAATGTCCAGGCCTATTCATGTTCTTTTCTTCCTCTGAGTGAACAGCTTCCATTAATTCCCTAACCTTCAGCAATTCTCAATAGCAAAGAAGCTGGTGCTGACGAGAGGGTCAACCCCAGGAAATTACCACTGTGGGTGGCAGCAACTGATTTATGAATATTATCATCATCATTATTAAGAATAGGGTCCGACCGGTCTGGTGTGACAATGTGGAGCTTCCTGTGCATGTGTGCTTCAGGGACAGTGGGTGTGTGGGAGTCACACATACAGGGTCATAACTCATGAGAATTATGTGTTTGTGTGCCTCTAAACTCGATTTGTGTGTAGAAAGCCTTCTAGTTGAAGGCGTGTATAACAGCAGATGCTTCTGGTGCCTGTGTGCATGCAGGCATACGCAATATTGTGTATGTGTGTGTGTGTGTGTGTGTGTGTGTGTGTGTGTTTCAGCGCATTAGGCTTCCGCTAGATTACATCTCCTGCCCCCTCGCAGCCCCAGGTGTCATGGAGACGATGGAGCTGTGTGCTGCACAGCCTCCTATGACCTTATTAGGGCAATTTCGCACAATTTTGCACAATGTACTAGTGCTGCATTGTGGCTGGCTGCTCATGCCTGCAGGCACTCAAGACCATAATTCAATAATACAATACTCACTTTGTCCCACTTTCATGATTATCTTCATGGACTTGGTCTTGCACACTCCCCCCTCCTGGTTGTCGATGCCCTCCATGGTGCCGTTAGATGTAGCTGCAGCAGGCAGAGAGAGATGCACAAGGTTAGAGTTAGCTGTCACCGCGAGCATCTGGTACAGAAAAGATCTGTGGGGGAAATTGTGTTGCCATATCTCGGAAAAACGGCAATTTCCCAAAGACAACAGAGATACTGAAAGCCTTCCGCTGAGGCAGGATATGAGTCATATCCCCTTTAATAAAATCACAATTCACCTGTTCATCACCTCAGACGCTCCACTCCTCACATCCCCAAAGTCAATTAGCTTGAGTAATTCTGACTGTAATACCTTTAACTGTGCTGATGGGCCTCATGAAGGAGGCAGTTAAGGGAGGTGAGAAGAGGGGAGAGACTGAGAGAGATAAAGAGAAACAACGAGGACGGCCATGACAGCGGCCATCTTGGCAAGCCGCGGGAAATTTGGCGGCTTATCGTGCATTTGCACTAACGACACTCCAGAGAGAGGTAGCCAGTTATTAAAGAACACACTTTGGGATTTTAAAAGCGCTCAAATGCTCAGATCTAAAAGCCAAACTGGCTGCCAGGCTTAACAAGGAAAGACCTGCTGACAACATGAAAAAAGAATATTCAGGGATGTTAACAGGAGGGGATATGAAATTGTTTTTAAAAAATAAGAAAAATCAGGGCACTTTTCCAGGAGAGGCAGTGCAATTAAGGGAACAGAGGGAGGCGATAAATACCTCAATAGCCCTTAGATGAAAAGAGCTTAAAAGATCTAAAAAAGCATTTAAACACAGGAGAAAACAGCAGTGCACCACTAAACACTGTGTTTAAGGGACAGCAGCAGATGTTGGGAGAGGAATCTGGAGGGGCGGTGCAGGACGGCCCACGTGTGACAGGAGGAACAAAACGGGCCCTGTAAGCAGATGCTGTAAAAAGTGGAAAATACACTTTGATAAAAGAAATCTCTACTTGTGTCAAACTTGTACAGATGTGGCCCACACACAGACGAAATGCAAAGGCTCAATCAGCTGGATGCTTTCAGGCCCATTCGCCGCTACTCCGCCTCTCTGCTTGCTGCTTTTATCTGCGCTGCCCCCAGAGGCTGCGGGGCAGAACTGCAGGGGACAGGGAACAGGGAGGGAGGGAGGGAGGGAGGTGGGGGTGGTAGGGCTTGTGGTCTATCAGGTCAGTAACACAGAGGCTAACGAGCTGCCAGGGCTTAGCAGCTTGGCTTCCCGCCAGCGCGCAGTGGCCCGCATTCACCACATTGACCCCCCTCCCTTCCCCTCTGCTTCTTCTCCAGCCTCTCCTTCTCTTTCCCCTCCCAGAACAACACCCCATCATCCCCAGTTTCCTCCTCTTCAGGGCGGCCAACTTGCAGCCGCTACCTTCTTCCTTAAACCCCTTTACCCCTGAACACACTCCTCCATCCCACTCCTGCTGCACTCAACTGCAAGGGAATTGAAAGGCAGGTGCAATTGAAATAGCTTTGAAAAATGAAGATCTGCACAGTCTGCCGCTTTCTCTTTCTCCTCCTCCTCCTCCTCCTCCTCCATGTTGTCCCTTTCCTTTTTTTTTTCTTCCTTTTCCACCCTCCCAGCTACCAATCATTTTGATCTGAATCCCCTTGCTTCAATAAGATGGTGATGGGAGCGGACACAAAGAGCATGTTAACAAGGACGCCTCCCTCCCTCCTCCCTCCACCTCTCCCCCTGTCTCCTTCTCTAGCTGACCTATGGCTTTTCAGTGGAGACCGAAAAGCACATTACAGACAAAGCTCCTTAAAAGCTTGTGCTCCTGTGCCCCTGTGTGTTGTGTGCATGTGCGTGCGTGTGTTCATTTCATAAACCTGTTAGCACAACACACATTAATTTTACACTCCCGCAGGATGTCATTAACCATCTTAACACTGTTTACTTTCTGGAGTGATCGGCACCATGACGATGTGTGTTTGAGGTATGTGGGGTGCCGAGGTGCATGCATGTTTATAAGCGTTTGTGCCTGAGGGGTCAGAGTTCAAGGGCAGTGAACTGCACAGAAGGTGTATTGAGGTCTACCACTTGTATCACTTCTGTATCTTCCTTCTCACACTGAAGCAACAGAAACATCCTCCCAGTCTAGCCTCTTAAAAAAAACAGATCTTTTTTTAACGGCCTCAACATTTCCTTGACATTTAAAAGAAGCCAGAAAAGATCCTTCAATCTGGAGTGATTTTAAACTTTAAATTCTTCTTCCCCTTTAAATGCGAAGTAAAACACACACTCACTATGCCAAGGCTGCTGTCCCGGCAAGCCTGACTTGGATTTAAACAGAATGTGATTGTTGAATTGTCTAAGGCTGGCTGAATGACTTGGCCCTCCTCGGCCCGGCCAGCCAGACAAGGCCAGGCTGACAGACTAGCTGGCTAGAGTTAACCAGCTAATCCATAATGCTGGGGAACACGTCGGAGGGTGGGGATGGGATAGACATGGGTCATACAAGACCCTCACAAATGGATTTAGTCAACTAGCTGGCATTACAGAAAGGGAGGAAGGAAAGGGAGAGAGGTGGGGGAGTACACGAAGGAAAAGGGAGAAAGATTAACCCACTACTTCAGCTTGTGTGTGTGACCTTCTGCAGGGACCCAGAGAGAAACAATGAGAGAGAAAATCCTATTTTTCCTTCAGCATTCACTCCATCTCAACTGTGAATTACAGAGTCTAGTTTCTCACTGCTTTCGAACTGGCGATGTGGTTAAGATGGAGGTTTTGGAGCTGAAGAAGACGGCTCCCATACACTCAAACACATTCACACACAAATGCAAAAAAAGGCTCCGCAACAGGGGAAAAAGCCATCAGGAAAAATCACTCACCGGCTGTGACAAAGTACCGCTTGAGACCAAAGTGACAGCTTGAGTGGGTCTGTAAAAAATGTTCCAGCACACACACACACACACACACACACACACACACACACACACACACAAACTTTCAACCACACACACACACACACAAACCTTTAACCACACACACACACACACACACACACACAAACCTTCAACCACACACACACACACAAACCTTCAACCACACACACACACACACACACACACACACACAAACCTTCAACCACACACACATCACGTCTCAAATGATAGAAGTGTGTCAAAGAAGTGTTTTCACTTTGAAACTGCCTCTGTCTGTGTGTGTTACAGACACCTGTGAAATTAGCACTAGCATATATACAACACACACTCCAACCACAATCCCACCCCTGCGCCGTAAACACGCCACAAGTCTCCCCACCCCCAATCGTCCTCACCCTCCTAAACCTAATTTACACTCCTTAACTTAATTTTCTCCTGTTTATCAAATCAAAAGAGTGGAAAATCACCCTGCGTTTAACGAGCAGTCAATTGTGAGCTGCAATCCAGATAAAGACTGTGAGCTCCTGCTTTCTCCTCATGTAACAAGCAAGAACAAACTCAAGTCTGTAAAGCCCACTGAGACTAATGTGTAATCCTACAGATAACTCTGCTAGCATTTAGAGCTAGTTTCAGAGTAGCATATGATAGTTAACGTCTCATTCAAAGAGTGGTGTTAGCCGTTAAAAGCATTTTTATTATTTTGATGAGCTAAGCATATTTTTTCAGTTTCATTTGATAAACAGGAAAACCTAATGTCCTTTTTGGTGGCATTTTAAGGTTCAAGCGTTTAGAAGAGAAGAGAAAGAGAAGAGTTAAAATAAGGAACTATCTATTTTCCAGTATCAAGAGCATTGAAAAGCTTGAAAAACTACACTTTGAAAGCTGCTTTGTTAACATTGTCCAATTATGTGGGTATAATTAATACAAAATGTATTGCTGCAAAGCTACAGTGCTTGGCCTCTCATAATGGAACAGGCAAAGGCATGGCAACAAGAGAGTGAAGAGGCATCTCAGAGAGGCAGATTGGAAGGGAGAGAGAAAGTATTGCACACAGCGAGAGAATTATAGGAATGATCGGATGGACAGAGTGAGTATGTGTCCCAGAAAGAGAAGAAGAAGAAAAGAGACAAAGGCAGCCATGATCTAAACGCAGAGCGTTAATTGCCATCCAGTGTGTTGCCGTGGAGCGCAAAGCCGTCGTCACAGAGCTGGGGTTACAGGCTGGTTAATACCCATCACCACCGTGTGCCCTAATCACCCGTGACAGGGGGCGCCTCCGCAGTCGGGACCCCAGTGACCCTCAGAAACAGGCCAGGGCAAAGCTGGGTCACACCAAATACTCAAAGCGGCCTAATGACCACCACTGTGCTCTCTCAAAACACAAACATTTGAAATCCATTATTTAAATCCACTTGAGGTTAACACTCAATTATTACAGCAGTGGTTTAATTGCACAGTTGGACTGAGAGTTTTTAGCCACACAGACACATGTATAGTAGCATTGACTGAGTAAACCTGTCTCCCATTATCATAATGTGATAACAATGTAACCACCAATCTAATACTGCGAACCTGGATGTATTGAGGTGAATACAGAACTGAAAGTTTCAATCAGACAAAAAGCTGAAAGCGTATTTTAAATTTGTATCAAGTTTAATGAGAGGAATGTCCCCCGTCAGAGCTCGCGTTATCAGACGACAATCAGCAGGGAGCAGACGGGACTATTTTTCTGTTGTGACTGAGGCAAAGGTTGATTAAAATCTTGATGAAATTTCCCAGTGCATGTCTGCTCTGACTGTAAATTTAGCCTTGTCCTTCTTCTGCCCTCTTTAGCTTGTCATCTCTCTCGCTCAGTGTCTTCCTATGCCCCCATTCCCTTTGGCTCTATTTCTCCTCTCTCACTCTCTCGTTAGCTCTCTTTCGCTTTCGTCACTCTTTCTGCCCCCTTTCCCTCCTTATGCATGTCTCTCTCTCTCTCTCTCTGTCTCTCTCTCTGTCTCTCTCTCTCTCTCTCCTCCCCTCCTCGTCTCTCTCTCTCTCTCTCTGTCTCTCTCTCTGTCTCTCTCTCTGTCTCTCTCTCTCTCTCTCTCTCTCTCCCTCTTTAGCTCATGTAATCATCCAGCTCACTACGTCCTCGCCTGCAGGCCATGCTGCCGCAAACAATCACATCAAACTCATCTGCTCTCAACTGGAGCAGCATTGTGCTTTAAAAAAAAAAAAAGACACACAGAAGTACACGTACACAAGTGCATGTACAAAATACACAAATGCGCCCACATGTAGGTGTAGTGACAGAAATCTGCAAATATACAGCAGCTTAGAAGGCTATGCACGCAAGCAAATACTGGCCATGCAGTTTTCAAATCCACAACCACACACACACACGGGCACTGACTTACACGCGTATCCTTTTTTTCATTGGCCGCCTGTCTTTGCTACAAGATAGTACAGGATGAGGGCTGATGTCACAGTTGCTTGAATGGATGTTTTCAAAGTGTGTGTCTGGGGGGGGGGGGGGGGGGGCATACCCATCTAATCTAGGTCTAGCCTTGGCACAATACTCAACACAAGGCAGAGCTAATCCAATTGGTTGAGACTCAGATCCGTAGCATTGATGTGGGGGCCTTGGCAATTGTGAGAAGAAATGGAGGATTAAACGCTGGTTAATTAATTACGTATCGAGTGCTCACTCCAAAAGACTAATGAAATCCTTGGTGTGAACTTTCTGAGGCGTTGTCACACTCTGATGGATCTTGGACAGCACTGCTGGAGGGGAGGCGGGGTTCGGACACACACACACACACACACACACACACACACACACACACACACATACACACACACAGGAACAAATAACAAGGTGGAGCTGCTTTCAGGTGGAGCTGCACAGGGCAAGTCAAGGCCTAAGTATGTATCTATTGATTCCCATAGCTTATTCAGCCAACACATAGACACACGCAGTTACGCCCGCAGGCACAGATTCACACATTGGCTCACTCTGGCACTGCAATGTAAAAACAACCATGAGTCTGATTGCACCTACGCACACCTCTGCGCATTCCTCTCATTCTGTCTCCTTTTGTTGTGTATGTTTGTTTGTGCTTTACTCCTGGTGTTTACCCATGCAAAGCTGGAGCTTCTCCAAGTAGCCGATTCAACAAAAAAAGCAACATACGCCATAACACCACTGCAGTGGGCTATTAAAGCTGCAGAGCTGGGGCCAGAGCTAGCCAAGGAGAGGCAATTAATAGCAAAACGTGACACACTCCAATGGAGAAACAGCTCCCGCTCTCCCCTCTTTAGGCTACACATTAGCATTTTGGGTAGCTGTGAAG
>CALSCE010010630.1:1999775-2012000 GCA_943593645.1 Bovichtus variegatus
GTGTGTGTGTGTGTGTGTGTGTGTGTGTGTGTGTGTGTGTGTGTGTGCACGTGACGACTGCAAGTGTGTGTACAGGGGTGAAAGCATGCTTATTTTAAATGTCTGTGTGTGTGCACGTTAATGTGTTAGTGCATGTAGCGTAGCTTGTGGTGGCCATTATTTATCTGGAGAGGTTAATCTGGAAGTGCTTCAGTACTCCATAATGACAACACAACAGCAGATCCCTATCGTCCGTATCACCCTGCCCCATCACGCTCAGCTAGTCAGGATCCATGTGTATCAAAGTCCTGTGCATTCAGGGGCTTCTGTCCTCTTAAAGATAACACCAGTATGTGCGTTAAAGGGGAACAGCCCCTAAATGAAGAATAAAAATTTTATTTTAATGGCCTAAGAAAGTTCCATCAATATTTAATTTAACATGATCTACTCTCTCTCAAAGCCAGAAACCAGAAACTTGTGATGTGATCACGTGCATAGTGTGGAGATGCTCCTAAGACACTGAATGGGAATGATGTGTCTGTCTGTCTGTCTGTCTGTCTGTCTGTCTGTCTGTCTGTTTGTCTGTCTGTCTGTTTGTCTGTTTGTCTGCCTGTCTAACGTCAGGACAGGTTTAGTCTGGATTAGCACAAAGGCTGAAGTCATGGGGAGACTTAACTTAACTGCTTAAGCTAAGTAAGTAAGTCAAATTTACCTGCCAGCAATTCCTGTAAATAAACACAATGTCAGGTTTTAAGGTTAGTTACACTAAAGCTACTGGTTTTGTTGGTAAAAATGTTTCAACAAGTAAGATTAACAGAAAAACAAAAAAAAAAATGTAATTTAAGTCAAGGCGGTTAGGAATTAAAAATGTGACACACACACACACACACACACGTACAGGTCCAGGCCTACACATACTGGTGTGCAGGTGAATCAACAATCTTTTCTCATGACAGATTTCACCAACACCCTTCTGACAATACTATCAACCAGGGTGTCGGAACTCCTGCTCTGCTAGCATGAATTCTATCTCTACTAGCAGCAGATCAAACACCAAAGCTGCATGACACACACACACACACACACACACACACACACACACGTCCTCATCTCTTTCTGTTGCCACTCCTCTCACTTACAAACACACTGGGTGTTTTCCCTGACAGAAGACGAGATATGGTATCATAATGGCTCTTTCCTGTTCTTTCACTGCCTTTACATTTTAAAACTGAGATCTGCCTTTGCCATGGGGAAAAAGAATCAAGACTAACACACACCATCCTCTCTGTTACACTCCTGTATTTTAGCCAGCTGATTTACAGCAAAGTGCTGTATAATGAAAGCATTCAATAACTGCTGACAAAGACGAATACATCGTTTGAATGTGGGTTTAGAGAAGAGCTGCCAAGAGGCTGATTGGAGGCAAATTTGAGCTATTCTGGATTGTCTCTTAGAGAACACACAAAAGGGGGGGAATAAAAGGTGAGGAAGAGAGAGGAGATACTGGGAGAATGTCACGTTGGACACTCGTTCATCAGTTCTGCACCTCCCTCCTGCGCTGTGCGGTGACACCTGGCCCCATGACAGCCATTAGAAGCAAACAGCAGGTACACAAGGTCACGCTGCAGAGATAGCAGGGAGGGGCAGGAAACAAATAAAAGACTGCCCGCCAACCCATTGATTGTAAATGCATTTGACCCCCACCCCCGCCCTGCTTCAAGGCACACTTGGCCCTTCACCCCCCCTAAAAAACCCTTCTTTAGTAAGACTCCCCCACCATAAATATCCCTGAAGCAAAGAGCTGAGAGCCCTTTCTCCCAGAGACACAGGCACATTAGGCATTAAAGGCTTATAATTCAGAATGTACAGTGGGCTAATGTAAAGACATGCATTTATTTACACTCATTAGTAAATACAGTTAACCTTACACATAATGATAGATTATCATTTATGGCAGAGTATAAAAGTAAAACCTCACAAAACTTGACGTCTCACTACTTTCAAAGCAGTCCGTCAGTCCAACATCAATTCTTGAAAAACAGATGTCCAAATTCATCCCAATCAAAAGAAGTAATAAGATTACTAAACGTGAAATATCTGCTGTGCATGGTAGACTTGATAGATGTATTTCACTGAAGCTCTACGTAATTATGTGTTACTCTAAGTATTTAATGTGTAAAGGAAACACAAAATGTGCCAAAACTAAGTAGCAACAGCTGATTCCTTCCATTTTAAAGGAAAAAAAACAATGTCAATATGTATTATGATAATACTTTGGAGCAAGAAAACTTCATGTTAGTTGCACTGTAGCGAGGTAGAGGTAGACTGTAGAGGTAAAGCAGAGTTAGTTGACCAAGTCAACTTTTTTATAAGTGATAAATTGTTGAGATCATTTATCCTGCTTGTGAGGGTTTGCTGCTTTTGTCTCTTTTATATAATTGTAAATCGGTTGAAGATGTTACTTTAGGCTTTGTGAACATGTAACGGGCATTTTTTTACTATTGTATCGACTAAAAAAATGATTGTTGGATTAAACAATATTAAAAATGAAAAATGATTGTGAGCCGCAGCCCAGTTTTCTGTCACGTCCCGCGCCTTTTGTCCTTCACCACAGCACTCAACAGTGTACTCCCACAGAATGTATAATCACAGGAGGTGAGGAGACCGCGAGGGAGAAAGAAGCAGAGAGACATACAGCAACACTCCTCTTCTTCCTCTTCTCATCAGTGTGTATCCCTCTATCTGCCCTCCTGCTCTGACAAAGCCAGCCGCAGAGTTAAGAGAGAGGCTGAGCGGAGCTGTCGGCTCCATCTCTAACCACACCGTCGGGCCATTTGGTGGGAAGGTGAGAACAGCCACAGGTGCCTGAACTCTCTCCTCACAATGTCCACGTATCTGTCAGGAAATAAGTGCTTTTATAATACTAAAATGCTTTTTCATAATGAAACAGCAAAATCAAGACAGCTGCAATTTTCTTCGAACAAAAAGCCCTCACAGCTTTTCTTGGAAAAGAGTTTTAAAAGCAATGAATTGTGCCTGTGATTGCTCTTTAGTGGAGGTCCATGACTTGCTTTGTGATGGCTGGAACGCGACTTTTCACAGAAAGGCACCGTACACATCGATAAAATTATCTTTTGTGAAATATGTAGTTATGAATTTTAGGCTGAGGGTACTTTTGAAAGCAGGTGAAAGTGAAAAGAAGGCCGTCTCCTCCCCATACGTAACAAACCCTGCTGATTCAGATACAGGTGGGTGAGTCCTAGAGAGTGTGTGTGTATATGTGTGTGTGTGTGTGTGTGTGTGTGTGTGTGGAGGACTTTGGGGAGGGGAGAGGAAATGTTAGGGGCAAAAGGAAAAAGGAGGAGGACTGTAGTCCTACTTCCTGAGGTTACGGCCGCTGCATCTGTCGGCAGTATAAAACAAAAAAACAAAACAAAGTTAGATCTCTCCTCCTGCCTTCTCTCTCTCTCTCTCTCTCTCTCTCTCTCTCTCTCTCTCTGTTTCTCCCTCCTGTCACTACACATCTCCATATGACCCCCTCCCCCCCCCCCCCCCCTGTCTCTCTTTCAGACTTTTCTATTTAAACCACTGGATTGTAGGATTTGCGTGTGACAAAACAGCCGCGGTGGCCGACCCGGTGTAATCCCTAGTCCGAATCTCCCCACCGTTCTCTTCCTGTGGCCCCCAAATTATGAGAAAAACAAAGTGAAACGAGGGGAGGGTGAATATTTACTGGGGATCGAGCAACTGTTTGACCCTGAATCCCAGCTGCAAAGCAAGGATTCATTAAGGCGGCAGACAAAGAGGCCAAGTGAGGGTTAATCCAGCCGCCATTCTTCACAGCGCCACGGCTTTCGCCCTCTGTCGGTCGAGGGGACAGAGGTCTTTAGGCCGCCTGTCGCCCTTTCCCCCCTCGTTCCATCTCTGGTTCTGTCTGCGCTCCGAGCCTTCGGCCCTACCTTTCATCCAGTAATCCAGGCCTGTGTGTTCTGAGCAGGCCTAGACATAATTACCCTCCCCGCCCCGAGGGGCCGACACTATCTCCTCTCCCTCTCTGTTTCATTCTTCTAGCTTTTTCCTGTTCTCTCACTCCTCGTTCTTTTATTACACAATCTTAATCATCAACTTTTCTCTTGGCAGGAATCATTAAAAAGCCCCGTCAACCTCTATAACCCCGGCCGTGTGAACTCTGTGTCGAACATGGCAGGATTTCACTTTCTCTCATTCCATTTCTCCCTCACCCTCTCTGCCGATCGATGTAGCTAAATTAAAGCAACTGATCTTTCTCTCAGCAAAAGGAGAACGAAGAGGGAAGACAAAAAAAAAAGGCAAAATTAGAGGCACTGCAGGGGCTTTGGAAGGAGGGATATTTGGAGGAAGATGGAGGGCATCGTAACGACATTGAGCACAAGGCCTCGTCAGTCATTCATGATGGACCTGCATCTCTATGCCCCCCCTGCTCTCTCTCTAACCCCCCCTGCATTCACAAAAGGACCCACAGAGGTGCCCCCGTCACTGCCCGGTCACAAAGGGCCTTTGGGCTTCTATGTAATCTCTTAATGAACTGCAGTGGAGGAGAGGGAGCTCTCCTTTTACATAAACCATGTAAAGCAGGCCTCTCTTTTGTTTCTCCCTCCCAACTACAAAATGGATTACCAGAAGAAGGAGGTGTGATGTGATGTGATGTGTGTGTGTGTGTGTGTGTGTGTGTGCGTGCGTGCGTGTGTGCGTGCGTGCGTGTGTGTGCGTTGGGGAGTTTGGGGGGGGTGTCATTGTTTTTTTTCTTAGTAGGTTCATGCATAAGGGCAGTAAAGTAGTAAAGCGCTAACAACAATAAGGTTTAATCGACACAGCCGTGGGCCCTGTGAAGGGATTTTTTTTTTGATAGATGCATACACACTTAGTACACACAGAGTGAGAGAGCTTGGCTGTTTCTTTATCCTCTCCCCCGGCCTACACACACAAAGGCATTAGACTGGCCTGCAGCCTTCACATTTCTAACATTCATTCTTCCTTGAATAGTCAAAGAGGAGGTCGCACACAAACTAAAGGAGCGACGCAGAGGCAGGGACGACTTGGGCTGTTGAGCGTATTGCTGACCCGCTGCATAAAGACATTCACATTTTGGGGTTCTCTGTTACCGAGGAGGAATGGCTGACATGCATGCAGGCATGAGGACTTTAGCAAGCTGCGAAAAGGGATGATACACTCACAGGAAAGTTATTTATCAGACGTTAGCTGTGTGGAAAATATGTAGCACAGTTTCCATTCTAATCCTCAAACTTTAACTAACTTGTCTGCTCTTCCTTGTCCACATCTAATTATTGGTAATGAGTAATACAAATCAATAAGAAAAAGGTCGCCAAAGTTCTTTATGTGAAATGTCCCAAATATTTTCAGTTTGTATGAAAAAGTTGAGATTTATTTCAGGCAGAGAACTTGAACTACAAACTGACATTATTGTTCTGGCTCTGCTCACCACAGGATATTTACCTCAACAGAAAGAGGTGACCGGTCACACAATGATATCACTCTCTGGCCTTTTACCTCTGAACTCCTCACCCAGACAGAACGCAAAGAATGCGCACATGCACACACTAATTCCCCGGAATGCCCGCTGCATTTGTGGCAGCCCAAGGCCTATACTTGCCCTGGGGGCGGATGCATTTTCCCTTTTTTGTTTCTGTCCTCCTTTTCAAAATCAAACGTGATGCGCCAAGTGAAATGACATACTAATTTGCAAGAGCTGCAGCTCCAAGATGGAGAAGGTTTTGTGTTCTATGAGAAAGGCTTTACTAAAAGTAAAAAATGACTTGTTGGGTGATCCCTATATAGAAAGCAAGCTTTGCCAGGATGCAAACTGAAGCCTGCACAGAGAATAATTTTTTTTTTTTTCATATATTCTTAGCACTGAGCATATTTTCCGTGATCCACTTTGCATTGGCTTCACACTGAAATCTCTCGACATATCAGATTCAATCAAATGTTTCCTGCTGAAATCAATTTGGGGTGTTTTGTCTCACTGTCTCTCTAATAAGGCCAAATGGTCATCAGATGGCACTATAGCCTCGGCCTACACATAACACATAACACTACATCACACACAGCAGCGCAGGGCCATTTGGCCTGGAATAAATGTGTTTAAAGTGCAACCTCAACCGATATTAACCTTTAAAACTTTGTTTCTGGCCCTCTGTCTCACAATGAGGTAAAAGTATAAAGGAGTGCGTCATTAGGGCACAGTCTGGACTCAGATGCGCTGGGACACAGATGGCTGTGGCAGTCAAGAGGCTAGAAGGCCGAGTGCTTCATATAGAACACAGAGCTCTGTCTGTCCCGCAGACAACGCAGCAAATCCTCCTCATAAACTGAAATACATGGCACAACAGACAAACAAACCGTGCACACGCACATATACAGCAGTTAGGCTGTAGGCCACGCAACAATAGACACCTGTTAGACCATCATAACGTCTCCATTGTGTGTGTTTCAGTGAGGGAAAGCAGGAGACAGAAAGGGAGAGGGGCTTTCTGGCTGTATTGGAGCCAAAAGCTGAATTATTGAGCGAGTTGGAGTTTGGCCGTGACGAAACGGTCACAAAGAGGGGCGCCCCCCGCCGGGCTGAGACCAGGGGTGTAGAGGAGGAGAAAGACACCTTTTTATTCGCAGAAAAGACTTTAACCGCCTTTCTCGGCCTGTGAGAATATTTAGGAGGCACATGGATTGTTTGGATTATTTTAGAATATGAATGTGATCTACACACAGGCAGGAAGACGGGAATTCAGTTGTTCTGGGGCCCGCGTGTGTTCTCCTTATTTCCTAATAATCTCCCACCAACGGTCATAGCTAATGCACTATTTTTAAAAACACACACACAAGTGTATGAGACATGCTGAAATGTTATAACCGAGCGGACCATGCCCGGCCGTTTTACATTCATGTTTTGACAGACGCAAGAAATGGCTGCAAATGGTTGGAGAGCAGCCCGTGGAGGCGCACGGCGGTCTGTTAAAGGTTTTCGTGTCATCTACCATATTTCAAGTATAATCAGCCCCATAATTTGCCTCATTGTTCAATTGATTATTAAATTATTTCCACACAACGTGTTGGAGACCGTCAACAGAGCATCAGAGGCCCGGCGGTGCGTCCCGGCAGCTCCAAGAAGCCTCCGCCTCGTCACGTAAAGCAAAACGAGGATTAATTTCTCTTCAATCTCACATTAATATTATCTTCATTACGGAGGAGAAAAATAACATACAATATTAGATCCTGTGGAAACACAACTACGATGGGCATAAACAGGCCTGCTAAAGAGCTCAATGCAGCTTCAAAGGTCTGTTTTTTTTTATTGATTCGGACCTGTTACAGTCAGATATGAATTATAATACGACTAGTAGAAGCTATTATTGACTGAGGAAGTCAAACGTAAAGTTACCTTCAAAATGAATGTACTTGAAACTACCAAAACGAGCCACATCTGACTAACTCCACAGCAATATGCCAATAACCAAGAAATAACAGACGGATCACACAAACTACTGAGCCGTTTGTGTACGTGCCACCATAACGCACTGCCGAGCGGGCCCTGGCTGTCCACTGCGCGTAAATATTCCACAACGGCGACAAGACACAAACAATAAATCTAGTGCAGCAGTAAAGCAATGTGCAGAGATAAATACGATGTCGTTTATCTTGACAGGTGTTTAGGATGATGTGTTTATCATGTAAGGCGTATTATCCTAACCCCGATGTATCTCAGTAATACAAACCCAAACTCCGTTGAAAAATTGTGGCAGTAAAGCTGCAGAGTGGGTAGAGATCGATTTAGGATTTTTACAGATCATTAAGATTCTGTGGGAAACTCGGCATACAGATGACCAACTATGACTCTATTTCTTTTTGCCCAAATGTTATTTTCGAGACGCGTCTCCGACTGATCTTTGCCGTGGAGAGGACGGTGAAGGTAAAAGGCGAATATAAATTCAAATTTTAAATCACGCTACTCTGAGAGCTCTTTGTTCCACTCAATGTACACTGAATGGAAGAGTTGTTTCTGTTAAACTACCTCATGTTAACTCGTGTTATTTTACGCATATAAATCATGGGCTGCAAGGACGCTAACATTAAATTGCCGGATTTTTCAACGGAGTCTGGCATTAAATGCGTCGCCACACGGGAGAGCGTACGGCACTACGGGGGCCAGTAATCAGCGCGGCTTGTGCTCCACTTACTTGGTATTTGTTGTGTTCCAGTAGATGGACTCCAGGATGAGCGCCCGGCACAAGTCCACTTTGAAGGCAATAAACAAAACTCCAAAATAATATCTCCACATCGAGTCCCCCATGGTTAGCCTGCGCGCCTCCGGGTGGGTGCACAATCCTTCTCAAAATAACCAAAGTGTCCACAAAACAAATCAGAGGACGCAAGCGCTCCAGAAAAGGCTGACCGCGGCAATTTCTTCACCTTATATCCCGATCCAGAGGTGATACGCACGGACTACGAACCTCGACCATGTACTAGAGCATCTCCAGATGAGAGACCTGCTCCAAAAAGCAAAGGCGCACGGCAGTAGTTCATTCAGCGGGCAGTGGGTTTGTATTCTCCCCTGTTCAGAGCGAAGACTTCACCCCGCTGTGATACATCCCTCAGAGAGAAAAAGTGGTGGTGTCCGCTGTGGGCCGGGCGGCAGATGGAAATCAATAGAAATATAAATCCCCCTGCGTTATAGGGCAGCAGTGCACGCCAAAATCCAGAGCAGCAGCAGAAAAAAGGACAGTGATGGCTGGTGGTGGAATGGTGAGATACTCCCCGTTCAGATGGTGCTGCTGCTTCTGGTGGTGGTGGGCAACAAACTGTGGGTGACAGCAGCAGAAAAATGAGAAGGGCGAAACAATGAGGTCGGATGGTCAAAATAAAGAAAATGATCAAATATGAGAATGAAAGAAATCAAAGGAGCTGTAATGGAAGTTCTCATACTAGAGGATCCCCCAAAACCTGCTGCGGCTCAATCCTGCAGATCCGTCCCAAACGGCCGCAGACAACGTAGGAATGATGCCTCAACGCTGCTCCGAAACCTGGATGGAAAGTAACTGCAAGGGACCGCGACTGGGAATATTTGGTGGAGCTGGTTTAGCCCAGGCCCCGCCCCCCGCCGCCGCTGATTGGTCCCTCGGCGGGGAAGTCAGTATGAGGTATGAGCTCTGCTGTCAGTCAAGGAGGACAACTGGTTCAGTACGGGGACTAGTAGTGAGCAAAAGGGGGATAAATTACAGTTGAACCCTACTTTAGTCAACAGGCAGGTAGAGCAATAAGACTTGAACCTGAGTGATGTCGTTTGTGTCCATTCTTAACATCATAAAAGTGTTATAGCCTACAAGATAGGACATCAATATAGTCCAATAATAAGATAATAAAGGTGAATGACTGCCAGACTTCATGTGAATGAATCGTGTTTAGCATTATAACCCTTAAACAACGGATAACGTGCACTTCTCGCGTGTTTATAGTTTCTGTGTTTAGCCCCATAATGAAAACAAGGAGAACACGTTTGCTGCCATAAGGCTCGTACACAGCACTGTATTGAGCCACAGTGCTGCTGCATGTCTCCATTGAAGCGCTACGTTGCACTTCACATTTTTTCGAAAGACAAGAGCGCCCACTAGCGGAAAATCCCCCTCAGAGACAGCCGAGGAATGGCAGAGACAATCGAATTATGCTTTATTTTACATCTAAACGTATCTTGAAAATCACAGAACTGAGTGTATTAATTTAAAACAAATAATACAGTAAAGTATCTAAAACATTTTTAAAAATACTGTTTTGTAACATAGAGGTAGCCTAGTTTTGGAAGGAAATCGACACGTTGTTTAAACTTTTAGGAAGTTTAAACACGGTTTGCCATTATTTACCGATGTCTGTGGCCGACCAACAGCATTATTCAGTTATTATTTACATTCATAAAACAATTATTGCGCTGCAGTTGCTTTTCCGGATTATTAAAACATTATTGTAACAGACATTAAAGTTTCTTCAGAGCTTAATAGAAATGGCACACATTCACACTTTCTTCAAATACGGAACTTTTAGTCAATGGCCTCTAATTTGATAAGTATACACACACACCTCTGACAGCCGTAGATCACAGGTCCCTGAATGTAGCGTGTCAAGTTTTGACACTTTTTAACGACTTAATTCGATCAGGGCGCTGTTTGAAAGGCGGCCGCTGTGGATTGCGGCTGTTTGCTTAGCTGATAATCAGGCTGATACAACAGCAGGCAGATCATTGAGCAGTCCGAGCCGCTTCTCTGCTTTCCTGCCTGGAATAAACACCGAGAGGGGCTCCGGCTTCCACCGCAGACTGCAAGTTTATTGCAGAAGCCAGAACATCAAATTAATTTAATTCTGTGACGGGTTAAAGGAAAAACCAAACGATATTAGATTAACACGACTGCAGCGCGGCTCTGCGCGCAGGCCCCTGCCGAACGCTCTGTAAATATGTAAGACCTTTACTCACTGGTGGCCAAGGAAACATAGCAAAATGATATTTATAATATTTATATAGGGACTTAGAATATGTGTATTACTTTAACATAAAGATGGTTGTTTATTTCGCGTGGTGTTGGAACTTGCAAATTGAGTTTTAGTTTTCTCCACACAAAAAAAAAGCCTTAAATAGGCCACTTCTCATCGTAAATTATTCCTAAAACGTGCCCGTTCTTGTAGTCATTTATTTAATTGTAGTCAATTTGCGTCTCTGGCCGAAGGTTTCGCAGTCTCAACTATAAATTCTGTAACTCAAAGTCACTTTAATTTCATGTAAATTGTAGTTGTGTTTTCTTCAAATGTATTGTTTGAGTGAAACACTGGATGACAGCGCAGAGGAAGTTTTGAGTTTCTTTATTTTTAAATGTCTTCCTTCCTGCCTCTAAAACAAGTCCGTCGGGCTGAGTGACACACACACGCACACACACACACACACACGCACACACACACTTAACTGTGAATCTTCGATCTTGACACTTGCAAACAGGAAAGCACTTTGGACAGGACTTTTAACTAGTGTTGTTCCAACAATGTTAAAAAATAAAGTGGATTAAATGGAAACTTTCCTTATGGCAGACAGATCATTTATTCACATCAGTTTGTATTGAGAATATATTTTAAAATAGCATGAAGACAAACATAGCACACTTAATAATAATGTAATAGCTCAAACTATCAATAGGCTGATTTGACACGTTGTCTTTAACTTTCTGAATGTTATCGAGGTTGGACATCTGTTTTTTCTTTTCCCAATACTCCTCTACTAATCCATTCATCTGCGACTTCAGTTTGTGGGGGAAACGTTTTCTAAACCAGCTGTATTTTACTAGAAGTCCTCCATGTTTTAATTACGGGACTTGACTCAAGTGAGCCGCGCCGAGTAGCGAGAGACTCACAGGCCGCGCTGAGCTCTGCGGAGCGGCCACCGGGCCGGTGGGTGTCCGGGGCCGGTGGGTCTCTTCACCGACAATCTTACGGTGAGTGTTGGACTTCAGGGGTGTGCACTCTAAACTACAGACAACTTGACATACGAGTCATAACTTGATGAGGAACAGAATCTTTCCTAGTTATTACTGAGACCCGCGTGAACATAGTAACCCTTTTATCAAACATTAACGTCTTCATCCGTCATTGCTTCACTTGCACCTTTTAATGCAGTCGACGGTTACAATTGGATTCGTTAGTTTAGAATGAAAGTAGTGTTTATTATCCGTGTATCCTCGTAGCTCGTGTGGCTGCAGATCTTGTCCATCAGCCTCCACTGGACAGACCAGCGGCTGCCAGCGGATCAGGCGCTGCTGCTACAGCATTCGGTTAACTTGACGTTGATGTACCGGTCACACGGCTGCAGCACATGGATGGCAGTGTGCAATAAACCCGCTGACAACAGTAATGCCATTAAAATGTGTCACTGGCCGGTCAAACGACTACTTCTTTAAACGATTGTGTGAAGTGACTTCAATTTAAATTAAGGCCATACCGAATCGCAATTACATTTATTTGCGAGCTTGAACTATCGATAAAAAACATTTTAAGTAAAGTACACACAGTTAACTTTTAAGTTAAGTAAGGTACACACACTGAGGCATTCAATGGATTTATTGAACTGTTCAGTCCCTTGACAATTGGGGGAAATTACATGACAAATTCAAAATCCCACAACATAACAAAAAGTCATACCCACCTGAGGTCAGCCAGTCTCTC
>CALSCE010010630.1:2017000-2031707 GCA_943593645.1 Bovichtus variegatus
TTTTTTTTTTTTTTTTTTTTTTTTTTTTTTTTAAATGAACAGGAAAGCCACAGGCCAACTCCCAAGCTGCACATGAGCTTTTACAGTAGACGGGACTAGACAAAGTCACACACACTCTTCTATATCAGGTACTGGTGTTCTATTGTAGTTTGCTGGCTGTGAAGACATGTAAAAAGAACACAGGCGCTGTTACACCAGTTAAGACTTAACGGGGCAAGGAACATGTTAAAGCATTCTACATCAAAAGTTCGAGTTCCCTAAAAATGAAAATAAAACCGAAAAAAAGAGCCCAAAACAAGATTTGTCTGTGCGGAGGGGATGAGGAAGGATGGAGGGAGCAGTCAGGTCCTTCACGGGCGAAGAGCTGCCTCCTCTTCAAGACCAGGAGGGACAACATGGGCCTTTCACAGCGACGAGCAAGTTAACACACCGGGTTGCAACCCTTTCCTCGGCCTTCTTTTAACACTTCCAAAACGAAGCGACATTCCATAGAGGAGGAGGAGGAGGAGGAGGGGGGTCTAATGATGAGGAGGGAGCTGGATGGGGATGAAGGCAGGGCGTGACATGTGGTGGACGGGGGGAGCAGTCTCATTCGGTGGCCTTGAGGGAGAAGGACAGCTTGGGCCTGGACTTGCCCTTGCCGAGGATGATTTTCTGCTCCTCCTTCTGCTGCTTTTGACGGTCCTGCTCCAGCTTCATGCGCTCCTCATGAATCTTTCTCTGCTCCTCTACAATACGCAACTGCTCCTCAGCCTGTCACACACAAAAAGCAAACATGCAACAAAGACAATAAGGTCAGACAGGGACAGAAAAATATCTCTATAAAGCCAAGTGCCCACAGACTGCTGGCATTGTCTTTAAGATCCAGCATCGCAGTGTCTGCTTCTCTTTTTGTGTGTGTGCGCCGCTGTTTACTACAGCCTCAGCTTTACTAAATCAAGACTGAATCAAATAAACACCGCTTTACAAATTAGTCAGACTTAAGCTTACAGAGCAGACAGGAAAGAAAACCCACTGGATTGTAAACTAAGGCTGATAACCATAAATGCAAAGTGGTTCTTGCCAAAAATCTATTAAGCTATTGGGTCATGTTGTGGTGTGGTGAAAGCCTCGGCGTCTCAATCAGTGGTGGACAGAGATTTGGAATGAAAGACACAGTAAGTGACATGAAAAGCACATGACGTGTGTCCGTTTTTCTGACTGCACATTTTCATCATTCAATGTGATTAGGAAGGGTAAATTTAGAACAACAAATTATTTGTTAGCATTAATATGATGCAAAAATATTAAACGTGAATAAAGGAAGAAAACAATCCCATTCTTGTGTTAAGCTAAACAAACAAACATATTTTTTCTGAGTTGGGACCTCGGAGTTAAAAGAGGATAACAAAGTAATTTTGTTTGTGATCAAGGCATCATGCAAAAAAATTAAATGAGGGTTATGAATTTGACTGAAATGGGATAAATGTATCAAAAATCAGGCAGACAAGCAGCAGAGCAGGGCGTACCAGCTTGGCCTGAGCGTCGGCGATCTTGCGGTTATTCTCCTCCAGGATTTTTTCCAGCTCCTCCCGCTTAGATTTTTCTTCCTCCTAGACGGGTGACACGGTGCCATGTTAGCGTACGAACAGGCTACAGCCACAGAGCACTTTATGTACATACATACATACACACGCTTGCCCTCTTAATAGTCACACACACACTCACCATCGGCACACATACACACACACACACACACAGCTAAACTCATTACACCACAGAGAAGTTTGTTTAGCCTCTCGCTCGTGACCACACTGTGGCATTCTTTGCAGTCAGCCTGAATTGTTTTAAAAATACAAAGAGGGGTCGAAAAGCATAAGGGGGGAAATGAACCCGCTATTTGTTTTCCCTCCCTCTACTGCCGTTAATACCCTCTTAGAAAAATTAAACGCTAAGCCACATCTACGGCACTCACTGCATTATCATGAAAGACATTAAAGTTTAAACACAAGAATTCAAAGAAGGGGGAATCACACTCATAAATAGAAGACAGATATAAATGACAGACAATACAATCTAGAAGAAAATACAATGCTGATTGTTTTAACATCATTATAAGCAAGAGAAAAAAGGATACAAATAAAGGAGGGAATAGTTTTGGCTCACCAATGCACGTATACCTACGCATTTTCCTTGCCTGTGTACCTACACAACTGGTGAAAGCATTCGGCATTAAACGGTTGAATATTTACTGTCTCGTCCGGACTGTGTGGCCCCTGCAGAGACAGAGAAGCGCTCCTGAGGTGGGTGGGTGGGTGGGTAGGTATGGGGGGGATTCTGCCATACCGCGCCAGCGGCATTCCTCTTTATAACTGATCTCTGTACTGCTTAGCCTGCGCCTGCAGCCACAGCTCATTCTTTTTTATCGTTTATCCTTTCTTTACAGTGGCTCAGTCCCCACTGAGACGATAGCAGAGTGAAGGAGAGTACAGTACAAAGTGGTGTCTGCGTGTTCGAGGATGACCGGACCACGGTACACTTACAGTACAGGACACAAGTCACGGTGAGCTGAATGGCTGAAAGGCTGAAAGGCTGCAGGCCAGCTCAGGTCAAGTGCTAGTTAGGAAGTTGGTGAGTTGTGTTTCCAAAAATAAAAACAACACAAATGTATTTAAATAACAATATGAAATTTAGCAGCAACCCTACAGGAGAAGCAAGTTATGAGTACAAAACACAGTACATTTGTTTTTCTAGGGAGGAAAAGCTATTTAACTGTATAAAATAATTAGAAAGAAATATATATTAAAAGATAAAAAGGTTAGACCAGAGATCGTTAACCTTGTCAAACAGGAAACAGGAAATGTAGTGGTCCGTCATTATGTATCCAAGAGCAGATGGCGTCTAACAGAAGATTCTCGAAACAAGGATTGTTAAAGAGAAGGTAAGGGGGTGGTAAAGAAAAAACCCTGGACAGGACAAACTTGCTGTGAATTAAACAAATGTGATTAACATTTCTACACATCAAAGTGGATTTTAAATGTCAGAGTAAAAGAGACAAGAAATCTCCACTCATGTTTTAAAAACTCATACAAGAGTTATTGTAGGGCATCTGGCTGAAGCGTCTTCAGCTGAATACTTTAACTTTTTGGTTGGAGATGGGCCTTTTCTAGTTCTACCGGTCCCGTCAGTTAATAGTATCTCAGGTTGAGAATGGGAGATTTAGAAAGAGGAGTGGAGGCATACAGACAGAGCACCAGGCAGGACAGGGCTGACCCAATAAGTCCATGTAGGTAAAGGAAGCATGCTCAGACTACATTTCTCACCCCATTATTACCGAGCCACTGGCTGCTCCCTGTGCAAGTCAGGGTCACTAGGCTTTAGCTGCCCTTCTCATACACAATACATTATTACTGTAGTATAAACAAACCACCTTTTTAATGAAGCGAGGTGGGGCACAGGGTTTGTCAGACAGCTTTACTGTCTAAAAAACAAAAAGGAAAGAAAGAAGCAAAGGGGGACTAACCTTAAAGAAGCCCAAGAAGGGTCCATTAAGAACTGCATAATAAAGACCGATACAGGATTGGGCTTCTTAATAGAACTCAAACTAAAGCCTGGCTAACCCCAAATATTAAATATAAAAAATTAAAATAAATATAAATATATATTTATATATATATTTTTTAAAAAGAGTTTCTATAAGCTTGTTGTCAATTTTAGGCATTAGGCATTTGGGAACAGTTCAAAATGGCCAGTGATGTACAGACACGGTGACTGTAAAACAGATGTGCCATCTTAAGAAGAAAAAAAAAAAAGAAAAAGAAAAAAGAGAGCTCTTTAATTACATATATTGACAAAGATGTTAGCAAATATGAAAAGCAAATCAAGCCGAACCAGGAAGAAAATGATGAAAAGAATGAAGCCAGTCAATTTTTGTAACCCTGCCATGGCAAAAATCTCACTGGCAAGTTAGGAAATCCCTCCAGACGCCAAAATGAATGGTGGCTATGTTCACATTTCACCCACCTTTAAGTATGAAACAGCCAATTGTCACCCTTTAAGCCGAAATTGCCATTTCAGTTCAAGCAAGACTCTTGCTGTTAGAAACCCAAATTCCCATACTGTAGAGCTTGTGGCTGCGAGAAAATAAAAGGATATATATTGTAAAGGAGATGTGACTGTGTGTACATGTTGTAAAGTTCCATTGCTTTGATTAACTTGTGATCAAATCAAATCAAGTTTATTTATATCGCCCAATATCACAAATTATACATTTGTCTCAGTGGGCTTTACAGACTGTACAGGATACAGTGATCTTGTTCCCCAGTGAGTAACGTGCATTTGTGCACAAACTTTCTCGTCTCACATATTTGAAATTGCAAGAAATGACCATATAAACAGTTGCAATTGACACTTAATTTAATGCTTTCGCTACAATATTTCCATGCAGGTTGGCTACTTCCAGGCTCTGCATATACCCTTCCTGCAATGAAACTTGTACCATGGCTAGATTACGCAGGTCCCGTAGAAAGCCACCAGTCAGAGCAGCTGACTGGGAGGGAGATGGGGACAGGAGTGAAGGGGTTTGAGAGGTATGAAGGGAATGGAGGGGCTGCGTTCCAAACGACCGAGCGTTACCTCTCTGGCCTTTTGCGCCGACAACTCTGCCTGCCGTTGTCTCTCCAGCTCCTCCAGCAGTTGCCGCTCCATGATGCGCTTCGCCTCCTCCACACGCCGAAGCACCTCCCGCTCGATTTCGTCCTTCCGCTTCTCCAGCTCCTCCTCCACCCGCTTGGCCACCAGCTCTTCCACCCGTCGTGCCGTCTCCTCCTCGATCAGCTTCTCCTCGATTTCTTGCTGCCGGCTGAAGGACGGGGAAAAGAAACGGATGACAAAAGGAATGAGAGCAGGAATACAGGGTTTCTCATAGAGCTGATCTGCTCTAAAATCAAAAGTCACATACTCCATGACACAAGAATAAGAACAAAACAAGAAAAGTAAGTTAACAACACAAATACTGAAAACATGTTTGGTGGCTTTTTAAAATCACTAAGTAAAACTTTATCTGCAGCAGTTCCTTTCTGTCATTGCCATTTAAATGACATGTGGTGTCACTGCAATTAATATGTTTGACTTGGTTTATAGTGAGTCTAGTGTAGTTTTCCCACTGGCTTGGTAGAACATAATTCAACAGTGTCGTCTTCGGTATCCACTGCGCTCTCACAGCAGGGCCGACCACAGGGCCATAGTATTGTAGGTCACTGTAGTCACCCCCAATTGAATGGAAGAGCTCACAGTTGAGGCGTAGGAGAAGAGCCCTGGACAGATTCGAAAACAAACCATCTGAGGGTGAAGAAGGGTCATTTAAACGAAAAACAGCAAGGAAAGTGTTCAAATAAATTAGTCAAAAGTCTAGTTGACAAGCAATAGCTGAGCAGTTGCAAGCCCGTATGGAGGGTTGTGCTCTCAGGATCGCATGTGTGCATGCTAACTTGTGAGGATGCTTTCTCCTTGCAGATACTATTCTGTGTGCTCGTATCCAAGCTCTCGCCTTTTTTAGAGATAGTGATTGTTCACTAGTTAATCAATCGCAGATGCAGTTGTTCTCTTGGACATATTAAATCAGAAAATTAAAAACTGCTAAAAAGGGTTGCCAAATATACTTTGTAAAGTTAGCAGACTGATGGGTTGATGCAGATGGAGGTCACCTGTCATCCTGTTTACCTATTGAAAATGCTTTTAAAATTGTTATTTCCCCCCCACCCCACTAAACAGGAAGCTATTAAGAGTTGGGAGGTGTGTTGTCATATAGCTTCTGACACAACTGTAAACACACAACCTACCCTGCCTGGATCTCATTTCATTCAGTGAACCACTGGGAAACCAGAGGCCGTACTCAACCCAGGCCCAAGTCCATCCCCATCTACCAAGTCTCTGTGTTGTGATGTTTACATGAGTTCACCTGGTAAAGTGGCCCTGTAGCCACTAAGCAATAAAAAAAAAAAAAAGAGCCACTCAGGAGGCCAGGTGTTTGGCAGCGGCTCAGAGCTCAGGTGTCTGTGTGCCTCTGGCTACCATACACACTTTCACAATAGCAGCTTCCCTGTCCCAGATAGAACCAATAAAACGAACTGTGGTTATTATGTGTGGCAACCACTGCAGTGCTTTAAGACAGTAACGACAGTCAGTGTTGCACTTTTATTAGCACCTCTTTAAGCGGCAACTTCCCTGCTAGAGCAGCTGGTCCAACCATTGATATATAGTCAGACACTTTAAACATTGCTGAAAGGCTAATTGACCATTTTTCATAGGGCACTAAAAGCATGCTTTCTAGCATGCATCCAGTATGTATATTAGTCAAGGGTTTTCATTAGTAAATATTCTATAATATATATAATATGTTCTTCTCCGTGTAGGACTGCTGCCAACTATTTTGTCAGATGTATGCGATGATTAAATTTTCAATAAAAAGTAAATACCTTGAGGAAAGGTAGGGTCACAGGGTAAGGGGTTTACAATGTATCATTTAATTAGACAAGCACCCACACATTCAGGGTTCAATTCATGGCATGAGTGGCACAAGACATTATTGTTAAGAGGCTGTACCTCAGAAATGTTTTAAATAGCTTCTCATTAATGACAAACACAATTATTAAGCTGTCAAAACAGTTGTTGGACAAACTTCCCAGCTTCATGCATTACTACATTAAGGACCAGTCATGGAATCTGCTGCACTGGCAATGCAGTCAGTGACTGTATATGATTACATTGTGGTGTTTAGGTTTTAATGTCTGTAAACCACAAAGTAAGCAGTCCTTTATCACAGCTATGAAGTAATCTAAGTTTTAAAACAAAATTGACCGTTATCTTTAAATCCGAATGGCCTCATAATTAAACTAAAATTTAAGGTGCAATCCAGCTGAAAAGGTGAGCTGGCCCCTGTCGTGCTGACAGGGATAATAATGTTCCCTGTGTATTCAGGGCCCTGTATAGCCTAGCTGACGTTAGCATGCTTTAGAGGCTAGCTTGCTAGTGCAAAGAGCTAATGCTATCCATACAACTTAATACAGCTAGCCTAGCATTTAGCTTAGCACATATTGCAGTTCAATGTGGGCTACATTATGTAACGTTGTAGGTGCTGAGCATTATTAAAATATACTTACATCTTCCTCTGTCTTTCCATTTCTGCCCGTCTTTCCTCCTCCTCTTTCCTCTGCTTTTCGTCTAGAGCATTTCTCTTGCTCAGCGTCCTGCCGAAGATGTCGATGCGCTCCGGCGGCGAGGCTGGTCTTTCTCTGCGGGCCGAGGCTGTGGTGGACCGGGAACGAGAACGAGATTCTCTGCGACGGTTCCTTTTCGATTCTCTGGACTTGGAGCGCTTCTTGGACCTTTCCCTGTCTCTGGACCGCGACCGACTCCGTTTCTTGCTGTGCTTGCTGCTTTTGGAGTGTTTGGACCGGGACGAGCTGCGGCTCCGAGATCGGCCCATGTTGACCACCTCCGCTTAACGTTACACCAAACTACTTTGTCTTATGTCTGATATACGGGCAATGTCTGGAATCCTGTTGCACCCGGTCCTCTTTAAACGTATTGTTTACAATAACTAACCAAGTGGAATTGCTTCAATGATTCTATTTTGGAGAAATAATCATTGAAAACTGGTTGTTATTTGCCCTAGTAACTCTCTGTAAAGAAAGATGGCGGTTTGTCGAGATTGTAGTTTCCCAGCAGGCACTGCGGCTTTCGGTATTTTACGGAGGTCTTCGGGATTACCCAGTCAGGTCAACTCATTAGTCAAATGTACAAACCCCAAACCTGCCTTTACTTTCTCAAGAGAAATATATTTGGAAAATATAAATCATATATATTATATGAATCATATTTTCCAAAGATTTTTATCTTGGGCATGTGTGGCACAGCCTGGCTTTCAATCCAAGATCAAATGTGCGCATTTAGGATTATTTGAAAAATGATATTATATATTATGTATAAAACTAATATATATATATAAATATATATATATATATATATATATATATATTTATATATTTCTTTTGAGAAAGTAAAGGCAGATTTGGGGTTTGCACATTTGACTAATGAGTCTTACATCTCAAAAGAGTTACTAAATGTGGGGTCTTGAAGAAGGCTACTTAATGTGGGCTCTTAAATGAATAACGTGGTTGCACAAATTCACAACAGTAAACCGTAATGTACCTTTTATCAGACGTTTGAGTCATGTCAATGATCACACAACATTGTAAACAGGGTCAGACCATGTACAGTATAATGAAGTCTAAATGAGGCCCTTAGGTTTAATGCATTTTATTCATGATCCCTGGCAGAGATACATGAATATAATTCAGTGTTAACCTGTTTAAGTATGTTAGTCATTTTAATTAGAAAATTGGAAAAATTATATATGTTTTGTCCTACACCTTCTGCCAGCTTTGTATTGTAGGCTATCTGGGTTGTATGAATTTCTTTGAGACCAAAATAAAGAGATAAACATTTACAGGTAACACAAATGTCTTACAATGAAAAACACCGGAGAGAAAGAGAAGTAAAAGCTCAGTCCACTCCATTTTTCTTCAACCTTAAGCTTTTTTTTTTTGACAACAAGCGGAGCAGCAATACACTGATTGCAATTGTTGTCCCTATTTGACCTATATTTAATTTTGTCCATTTTTAAATGTTGTCTTCATGCACTATCAGGGGCTAAAACTATGCTTTCATCAGAGAGTGTAAATATAGCAAAAAGAACATCAGATAACCAACCAACAGACAGAATGAAGGAGAAAAAAAAACACAACTTGACAATGACACAGTCCTGCACTAAAAGATTGCCATCCCACTCTGGCAAAATGAGGCCATTGTGATAACTCTCCCCGGAGTGCTGCGCTCGAAATAAACTGCCATTACTATATTTAAAAACACATAACTCAAAAGCCTAGTGAATCAGCTTTAAAAAGGTCACACCACTCAAGCTAAAAATGAAAGTGCTCCAACTTCATAAGGATTGTTTTGTCATTTCGTTTTTTTCTAATTACCTGCAACTTTCAGCCTCTCTAAATCTAATTTTAGTAGAAAGAAATAATTTGTTCACATGGAGTCGCGCTGTGTGTAGCTTCGATTGTAGATCAATAATACTTTCAGTTGTTGTGAACTGATAACAGTTGTCAGAAGAGTCACTTTCATGCTCACCAATGAAAAGGGCCTTTTTGTTGAGGAACTGTGTATTGAGCCATGAGTTTGTATTGTCAGAATAAGTGTGAGCACCACCACAGAAATACTCATGTTCTCAGAATTAAAGAACAGAGAGAAATGATATGATTTTAGTGCCAGAAATTCAGGGCAAGTCTCGGTTCATCCATCCAGGAAAAGCTTCCCCTGTCTGCCCTCCCTCCCTCAATTACTTATTCCTCTGCTCAAAGCCAAAGAATCAATCTTCTGTAACTTGTGGTTGTGTTTTATTTTAATGATCCACAAATTCTGTTCCCCCAGATGAGAGGAATCTGCATTAAAGAGCCAGAGATGTCTTGTTTTTCGCTTGTGTAACGGGAAGACAGAGGTGCTTAAAGCTCCTTTTGATGAATAATAGAAAATGTTTCATGGAGGTGGAGAGGAAAAGAGTTCCAGTGTGGCACCGGTGGGGGGGGGGGGGGGTGGATTGAAGAAGAAGTTGGTGTGTAAGTGAAAGAATTTGCAGAGTTTGTCTGCTTTGCTCCTGGGTGGTTTGGGATGAATGTCAAAGGAGAAGCGATAATATGAGCAGGGAAGATGGAGTTGTTAGAGAGGGTTTCAAAGAGCCCAAAGAGCAGGTTTTGTATTTCTCTAATCCGTATTTGAAAGGATTCCATGCAGAGGTAATCTTAGGAGAAACAATTTGGATATGTCACTAATAATGACATATCAGTCATGGCTTAAAAGTGTATGTGTCACAGGAGCACCACCTATTCCTTTCGTGGGAGATTCTTTAGCAAACATGATGATTAACTTGGTTACATAATGTCTCACAGAATTAATCAGTGTCAGTTTAGCTGTGAGAGTCTGAGATACCTAATGAAATGTAGAGATAATTATTGAACACTGTATGCCCCTTCACTAGTGATGTTACCTTTTGAACCTTTTTACTCTACTTCATTTAACAGTAGGACACTGTAGTTATTAGCAAATATTATTTAGGCGGAACAAGTGAATTATTTGGTGCTCAGCTGAGTATTTTTTGCGGCAGAAGGACAGTTTATATGGCACCGAGTTAAACTAAACTTCTGTTTGTCTTCATGGTAATGAAAGAACAAAGTGTGACACGTGTCACTGACATAGATGAAGATTCTTGTAATCCACAGCAATCACAGTTTGTAAATGTAGTGCTGGAGTCCTAAGGGCAGAACAGTGAGTGGTAAATTAAACAGCTGGTCTGTCTACACTACATGTTGGAATTTGGGTATTTAGAACGTCACTAATTTCATTAGGAACTATAAAATAGGATTACACCACTTCCTGTTTATATGCATCCACCACTGCAACAGTGGTTACAAAGAAAGTGTACGCTGCTACTTGGAGGGGAGCTTCTTCTGATCCCATTGACATCCATAAATTGAGATAAACCTCAGTAATCTCTCCAGTCAACATAATTTCTAATGGCACACAGAGACTCAAAAGACATTCATGAGTCTGGAAGATATCACAGTTCCCCAAATAACAAATCCCTTTAAAGCGTGTTCAGCACACTGTAAGTCATTCTTGGTAATACTCTCTAAGAACGTCTGGCTTGCACATGTAAATGTTTCTTATCATTTCAAATTTAAATTTTAATTATTTTGATGAATTATAGAATAACCATAGAACTCAGATTTACTACACTCTTAAACATAAAGAAACAGAACCCAGCTATCCCGGCTCAAGTTAATCAAAAAGTCCACCCCTTTCACATGTTGGGATCAAAGTTGGCCCTCTTCTTTCACAAGCACTTTTCAGGTCCCCTGACCCTGCCCCGTGGTTGCTCTTCAGGGGGAAAAACACTTAACAAACACAGGATCTGTTTTAAAAAGCCCCGCCACATTGTCACATTGTCATGTTGATGGCCCAGGGGTCCTGGCATAAAGAGCCATTGAGGAAGGAGACCTGAAAGCAAGCTTTCCCCCTCCACTGCCCTGAATGAGAACGCTTCTTTCACCTCAGGCTGGGTATGGGAGAGGTGAGGAGCAGAGGGAGACAAAGAGGGAGGATGGTGGAGGTGGAGATTTGAGAGAGTGAAGAGATTGAGGATGTGGAGGAGAGGAGGGGAGGAGGTAGTTTAGGAGGTCAGTGAAGTGGAGAGTTGCAGGGAGTCTGACCAGCTGGGAAACATACACCATGCCCTCTCTGCATCATTACGGCTTTTATTAAGTCACCTTCAGTTCGAGCTGGCCAGTCTGACTGGAAGATTTTTAATATTGCATACTAATAATATAAATCACTGTATGGAACATTTCCTTATTAATTCAATAGACACTTATATGCAATATTTTTGTAGATACAGAAAAAGTCTCTGGGATACTAATTATTTATTCATTGAAGTTAAAGTAATTATCCGTTCATTATTAACATACCCCGTCTTCTCATCAGGAGATAATGTCTGGAGAATCGGGTCCACACATTGTCTGGAGTTTCTCTTCCACACAAGTAGCACACAACAGGAGATACTCTGTTTGGTTTAGGCGTGGTGCCTGGGTAGAGTGTGCAGGAGGCAGGATATGACGTCACATAGCAACCGAGTCTGGTACAGCCATATATATATCCCGTATCATGGTGCATATTTCTACCAGTGGGCCTTTTTATATCAGTTATACTGCCCGAACAAACCCCAACAGATTTAAGACAAAAGTCAAAAGATTGTCTCTTGGTGCCAGAGCCACTGACTTATAAAGTTGTCTTATATAGCTTTAAGGCAGAAATGATAATGAAGTCTTGTATCAGGACTTGATCAGGAGGTTTGTTGTAAAGCTGTGTTTTCTGCTTGGCAACAATGTGGGAGGAATTTATCACCATAAAAAGTGAAATAGTCAAAGTAAAGTGCAATATTTTAAAGACACCAGCACAGGGTCTATCTTCCTCTTTTGCCATCTGATTTGTTCTGCCACTTTCCTTTCTCATCACATGCTATCTGCTACTATGTGACCCCAACAGCCTCCATTGAACCACTGACCAGATGCCTATTCTCTGACTGACCAGTACTCAAGAACAGCCATCCTGACAATTCACTCATTTCAAAATCACAAACCCTTAAAAGAGCTCCCCATTCACTACGAGCTCCATATGCCTAATGTCTTCCTCCTGATGATTTGTTTGCGTCAAGGCCGATGAAGAGCTCAAGTCCGCCCCGCATGTGACAGCCATGTCCCCTTCCCTTTAAGAGATGTAATTAAGTGTTAGAGGAGCTCCAGAGATGACCTCTGTGACAAAAGACTCTTAGGGAACTTGGCTGTCACCACCAGGTATACGTGACAAGTGGTGGTCAGCGTGGAGGATCATCTTTCTCAGGAGGACTGGGCGAGGTGATTCTGACAGGCCAAATGGAGGGGTCAAGGGTCGGGTTTGAAGTATTGGCCAGCGGGGAAGCTGATCTGGTTAAGCTCTTGTCTCTATCTTCATCTGAGACGAGCGGTCTGCTTCTCTTCTGGTCTTGACGCAGCACCCCGGAGGTGCCTCCCTTCCCTGCTATTCAGAAATTAAATGAGCAAAGTTTAGGTATCATAGCAATTATCAGCTGAAATTAAAAACTGTGAGTAAACGTAGAAGGGTAGGTCCATGTTTGCTCAACTGAAAAGATGTATGAGAGGGCAAAGGATTGACAGGAACATGATCTGGACAGCGCACCACGTTCACTGTGGAGGCTGCAGTTTTATGTCACAACAGGGGGGAATAAAGACTTTGACTTAAAGACTCTCCAGCCCTCCTGAGTGTGTCTTTGGCATATTCCTTGGTCCAAGGGGAATGAGATTTACTCCTGCGACTCTTTCATCTCCCTCCTCTTTCTTCTTGCGCCCGCTTTTCTCACACAGCGTGTGCAGAGAAAGCATGGCAGTGTGTGAGCGAGAGTGTGTGATTCATGGGAAAGAGCACTCCTGAGAAACTAAAAACAGGAAGACAGACACATCCATCACCTCCTCCTGCCACCAAACACGCACACTGTTCACAAGTCTCTCTCCTTGCTTGCCACTGTTCCCCACTGTAACAATGGATGTTTCCTGAAGACTGGGGTCACGGTGACGTTGTGAGCGACGAGACGCCAGTGAAAGCTCAAGCAACCGGCGATTATGAAGGAGCCAAAGTCTTACTCAACATCCAACCATCACTCAAAGGACTGTTCTTGAGAAGCCCACACAACCTGAGAACATATTCATATTCATACATTTCCTCACTCATTACTCGTCATCTTAGCATGGCGCAAACATTTCGCAAGGGAAGGTGCAGCTCACTGGTTTGTTGCTTCTGAATACAGCATGACTCAGGTTAATCAGCACAGTACAAACACACAGTGGAGATTTTTATCTTGTCACAGGCCAGAACAGCTTTGCCTTTCAGATATGGAATTACTGGCTGCTGTTCAGGAATCACTTCATCTTGACTGGTATGGGGAGTACATTTACTCTCAGGTTAGAGGAGGGATAATTATTCATACCCAGATGAAAGCACCAAACAGTGAAGGCTTCAGACTCCCTCTATTAGTTTGATATCTTTAGAGCAACAGCTAGTATATCAGAGTGAACAAGGCGTTGTGCCCCTCAGGCTTTGTCGGGTTCATGCCTCTCTTTGTCAGGCGAGCTCTCATCTACATCAGCTTTAACTGAAAAGAAGCTGCCCTGTCATTCTCACAAAGCACAGCCGTGATGGTTAGCATGAATAGATGAGTTTGCCACCTCGCGTCGATCCACCCACACCCCGCTCCCTCCGGTATCTGGAGGGGTTGCATGAGTTCAGGGCAGATCTGTTTGTGTGTCACCTCTCAGCACTGTGTGAAATGTGTTATCTGTAGCATGAAAGGTAAAGTGCGTATGCTAAAAACACAGCCCCCACATTCACTTCAATGAGCCCAGGCAAGGGCCTCACATCCCCTGGGGATGGGGGTGTTGCCTTCAGTCACTGAGTGCTATGTATGGAACAAGCTTAATGAGCAGCAGAAAGTGGTGCAGCGAGTGATTTGAGGACTTTTTTCCCTAAATTTTGCCTCTCAGACTACATGCAGAACTACCAATGTTGTTGGTCGAGGTTGCTAGGCCCATATGCAGCATGAGAAGAAGGGAAAAAAGTGTGTAAGTGGAGTTTTCTCATTAACTCAGCCATTAATCTCTATTTACGTCATCATAAAATATTGATTTGACAAGTGCATTGTAGCATTGTACCTGTTTGCATGGCTATCAGATGGTATCAGCCATGATATGTAATGTTTGCTCTAGAGAAACAGAATAACACATAAATAGAAAATCTACATTGTGAATTTGTGGGACAGAAGAGAGGTTTAACCTGAGACTGCGCAGAGTAACCACGCTGTCTGTTCCACTCCGTAAGTGTGCCATTTTGCATCACTTCCTTATTTTTATTTAGCCCTGCGCATGGGCATTTCATTGTGTGGATTTCACACAAAAACAATATTTTCAGATTCAGCTGACGTACGTGTGTGTGTGTGTGTGTGTGTGTGTTTTTGTGTGTGTGTGTGTGTGTGTGTGTGTGTGTGTGTGTGTGTGTGTGT
>CALSCE010010630.1:2049882-2092366 GCA_943593645.1 Bovichtus variegatus
CCCGACCCCGGATAAGCGGTTGAAGATGGATGGATGGATGGATAAATTGCCAGCTAAGGGCTTTGCAGTTATTTCAACAGTTTTTAGACACTTTTGTAGCTCTTTTCACTAACTGAGAGTGATAATTGTCAAAACGGTTGTCACATATCTCCGACTCATAAGGACATATGAAACATTGTAAATAGTATCGGGCAAGCTTAAAAGTTCAGAAATAACCATTAAAGCTAGCTAAATTACAAGCTACAAGCTCAAGCTATGCGTAGGTCTGTTATGAAGCACATGAATCCTTGTTCAATATATATTGATATTTGTGACTCAACTCAAAGTACTAATGAAGTAAAACGCTTATCATTATAGAACTCACAATTAGACCCCCCCCCCCTCCCGAATGTTCTTACCTGCTGTCACGTTCACACAGTCCAGTGTGCTAAATGCTCAAATGTGCCAAAGCCTCTTTAGCAATGCAGTGGAGAAGTCACACACTTTCGACATCACATTATTAGCATTATCCGTCATTAGAATCATGCATTGTTGTCACACCCTGCAGCACTGAATACCCTGCGATTGGGTAGTGCCATCTGGTCATGGGATCATGCATATTCAAATGGCAGAAGAACCAGACACAACACCCCACAGCCGTATTCACAGCCACCTCTTACTGAACCATAACTTGTCGCCGGATATATTTAGATTACCTATTACTAATGACAGGGCAGGGAATCAGGGGGCTGCAGGCAGTGTGTACGGAGGTTTGTGCCGTGTTTGTGTGTGTTACCAGTGTGAGTTTTCTGTTTGTTTGAACTGCTTCAAGTGACTAATTGTGTCCAGTGGTGATTGGTGTCCACCCGGGGGGTCACTGGAGACCCCACACTCATCACTGCAGGGGATCACCTTGGTTACACCACCATCTGTTGCTGTCAATCACACCTGCAGAGAATGAATGTGTGTACTGTATCTCATCTGACTTTGACTCATCTTCTCTGATCCCAGTCATTAGTGAGAGGATCTAATGCCTCGTTTCCACTGTGTGGTTCGACTCGACTCACAATAGTAACCCCTTAGTGTAGTCGGTATTCTCAGCTGATCACCGTAGCGACCATGCTTGAAACTTCCATGACATTGCCTTCAACATGACACACGCTAAATCCTTTTAACCAAACAGAGGAGGAGGAGGAACGTCCGAACTCCGTCAATAATATGGTGTAGTGTACGGCTTAGTTTTCCAGGCTGCCATTTTTTAAATGTCCTCCCTGGTAGCAAGGTCAGCCGGGCTAATCCCTCAAGTGTCTGCACTTGTGCACTTTGTAGCTTCTATATGAAGTTAAGTTTTCACTTCTAGATATTAGTTTGTAATTTCTTTAGCAGAAACAAGTAAACCCTCACTGTTTACTGGCTGTTGCTTCATTTGAAAGCTCTTCATCTACCACTGGCAAACCACTGAGACGCTTTTGTTAAGAAGCAGCTCTAGCAGATGCAATGTATCTGTCACTGAGGTTGGCTGTGCTTTCATAGAGGTTAGAGGATATTGTTCAACAAAAAATTTATCATTGCTCGGTGCTGTTTTCACCATCAGGAGCAATTTCATTGTCGACTTGTGAACAGGAGGAGCCAGGAATCCAACCGTCGACTTTACAATGAGTGGACGCCCTGCTCTACCTGCAATACCAGTGTATAAGGAAGTTCTATGGTTGAGAAAATGTAGTGCCAAATGAAAGGGCTGTTTGAAGGCTATGTAAAGCGGTGAAAATAGTATAAATATATTGTAAACTTAAACTAATATAGTATTTTTATAGATGAGCCTTTCTTTTAGGTGGCTAAAATATGCTTTGCTGCTGCACCCGTCCACAAGAGTATATTTATTTGCTGCTGTGCTGGTACTTCTGTCTGTTTCTCCAAATAAATAGGGGTGTGCCGACCGCCATCTACTGTGTACTGACTAGATGAGTACCTCATAAAAACACACTTCAAAAGACCCAAAGTATTCCTTTAACCAACAGGCTATAAGTCAATGCAAGAGATCATGAAATTAGCCTAAACATTTTTTTTTTTTTTTAAAGAAATACATTAGAAAAATATAACTTCAGCATCAGTTGGATTGCCTTCAGTTCATACTGCTGCACAGCTGATGATCGCTCACTTCTGACAGCATCGACAATGATTGTTTGTCAACTTTAGGATAGGCAGAGACAGACTGCAAAACATTAGGTGTGAGCTACTGTATTGTATCCTCCTGCTGGTGATTCTTAACTCACATTAGAATTGGTCATTATAGGAAAACTATGCGATTGTAAAAGGAGGTAACCACAAATGAAGTTGGAATCTTCCTCTCAAGCTTTAATCAGTGTTGCACCCAGAGTAGTCTTTACTCACATCAACTGGCATTAAGTCACATTATTGATTCCCTCAGTGTTGGCGATGGAGTTTTTCCTGCACGATCATCAACTCTCTGCTGCTGAGAAAAAAAGGTGGGATATAGAGAAATTGAGATAAAGATAAAGGCCGACAAGAAAAAGAGATATAAGAGAGTAATGAGGGAGATAAGGGAGAAATACAGAGTATATGGGAAAAAGACAACCAATGCAGAAAACCAGAAAGACAAGAAAGAGATAAAGAGAGACAGAGGTAGAAATGGTAAGAAAGAGTGGGAAAGTGCGAACAGGTGACAAATGATGCAAGAAGAAGGGATTTGTGGGTAAAGGAGTACAAGCAGAAGAGAAGGAGCTTCGATCGTTAGAGAGGGGGATCAATCTGCTGTCCGGAGAGGAAGACTGATCAGGATAAAGGGAGCATTCATCATGACATAATCCTGATACATGCACACACACACACAGCTAATGTCCCTTTCACACATGCACTGCAACCCTGAAATGATCTTGTAACTACCCAGAGGCCCTGCATGTGAGAAGGCAAAATTGTCAGACAAATTCAAGGAATGGCAAAAGATTCGGTTGTCTATGACCAAATAATGAGATGGCTATGTAATACGCATCATGCCGTGCCCCCTGCACGCTCTTTCCACACAGACAATCTCCTGTTTTGTGATACACGTGTGAAAGGGAAACTCCAGACAATGACCAAACCTGATTCCCTTTAAATAGTCCGGAGTTCATATGAGAAAAGGGCTTAATAGAAAAGGCCTACAACAACCCTCTTTCCTCCTGAAACTTCTACTTTGTGCCAACATATTTCCTCATCAGCAGATGTAGTTTCAACCTAAAAACTCTTGTTTTCACAACCTGACAACGACCTCCTCAGAAACATTCAACCAGCCACATTGACTACATAAACACTAACATGGGCTCTCCAATCACGACCCTGCTGTGACCTCTCTGTGTGCACACCACCGCTCTGTGTGCAGTGGTACGTCCCATCCCTGCATAAATACAGACACTGTCCTTTACCACAACATGGGAGTCTCCTGGGATAACGCTCAACAGCGAGGGCTTACACCTCACATCTGTGTCTACTGGCCACAAAGACAGGCTGACACATGCACATTTGCATTTTAGGGCTTTAGTTGATGTTAGTATCCACGTGGGATACCTGCCATTTGGTTAGCAACTAAAGTTCAAATTCTACCTTTTGGTTGAGCATAGCCGTGAAGGTCCTCGTGACATAAATTTGGTCACTTACCCATATCCATGTGTACGTATCTGTAGACAGATCATTTGTCAAACCAGTGTAACAATGCTAATCATTTGTGTGTCAATAGCTCGGCATAGCAGTGTTAGCATGGATAACACTGAATAGTGGGAAAGAAAACAACCTTGTTGACTTGCAAAATCAGCCATAGTGCAAAGCCACACAATATATATAACCCTGCAAATGTGTTTAAAACCATCTGTTAACACCAGTTACATGCTGTAGTAGTATATTGATATTTGAACTATAGAAAGAACAACATTAGCTGATTGACTTGGCCTCTACAATTAGAAAGTATATACTGGATGTGTATGTACGCTTGCTACTGTAGTGCCTGGTGTATCAGCACATGTTGGATTTCTCTTATACAGTGCTTTGTGGCTCTGTGCTGCCTTAATTGAGCATAGTACAGTATAGTGAATATTAGGCTTACATTCATCATGTGGACACAAACATTACACCAAATTAATGCTAATGTTGTCCCCAACCCATTCTCATTTCCAACTCGTCACATACGGACCCGAGTGTCACATTTTAACGTACTGGGTACCCCTTGGCATCACTTAGGTTAAGGCAACAAAACTACTTGGTTCGGTTCAGGGCAGGGGTAGGCAACTCCAGTGGCCTCATGTGGCTTTCACAAAAAATCATATAGTAATGAATAGTGGTTATAACATTTACATTTTCATTTATCATTGTCGTACGCCTAAAGTGATTTTTACAATCTCCAATTGTAAAAATGTGTAGACTGTACAGCGATTAAAAAAAATGTTTTGATTTAATTTCAGTCAACTAAAATGTCTATGTACGATGAATTTTGCTGAACCTGAATAGCTGTGGCGTGTGTAAATAAGTGTTTCCCTAGCTAGGGTAGTTATGGATTCAAAATCCCAAAGAGAAAAGTCTCCGAAGAAAATGGAAATGAAATAGTGAATGCACAGATTTGTTTGCCAACGCTGCTGACTTACCAGTATACTTGATCTGCGCTGATCAAAAAATGATCAAACAAACAAAGCAGGCCTAGGTTTCAATCCAACCTGCAGCCCTTTGCTGCATATCATCCCCTCTCTCTCGCCCTTTTCTGTCTATATGTCCTATCTCTCTAATAAAGGCATTGAGCTATAAACAAACAAAAAAACCCTCCAAACTCCACTACAGCTGCTAGTTTTGTGGCTACTCAGGAGATAGTATTGCTTGAAAAGCCGTTCACGCCATGGATGGTGAATACATAAAACAAATGTTTATTAAAAGATCATAGCATCTCTTTTCTCTGACTTCAAAAACAAAACTGAGACTCAATAAAGATATACTGTACCCCTCTCCGCATATACCACCAGAGACAGTGCCATAAATTAATTCATATTAATGAATGCTGATTTGGACCTATTAGTTATGTTGATAGGCTACTTTAAAACTAATAGGCAGTGTTACCTTCATTATAATGCTTACATTTCTTTTGCTGCTCCAGAGACCAAAGATGTCTCTTTTAAATCGTAAAGGTTGCAGGTTTTTTTCATTGAACTGGGTCTTGAGCCTTTGTGACATTAATGTGATGGCATTCAGTTCAGATTTGAGCTGTGTGGGAATTGTTATGGAAATATTCTGAGGTCCAGCCTGCTCTTCGTGACTTCTACAGAAGTGACTCCAACATGTGAAATTGCTGGCACATTTACATTATGAAATTCATTTCTCAAAGGCTTTAATGTCAGATGCTTATCACCTGAGAAGCTAACCTAATTTGTTGAATCATTTTTTTAACAGTATCACAATTTGTAATTCCAAATGTATAAAATATAAACCACGTCCTAAATGTGTAAACCATTTACTCATGCTGCAACCTTCCTTTTAAAAGGAACATAACATAAGATACATCATTTTAATGTTGGGCTATTGATTAGTTAAAGTGAGCCGACAAGAAATCAAGGTGAGTTGTTTCATCTAGCAGCTGCCTCTCACGCACACACACACACACGCACAATCCCTGTTTCCAAAAAGTGAATCTTGGCAGTGATTCCAGAGGACGAAGCCTTTTGGCCTTGCTTGGCCAGTTCCCACCTCCCTCCAAGTCTGTGTTTATTGCCGTCAGACGGCATTTCCTCCCTGCCGCAGTCACAGCCGACAGCTAATTATAGCAGCTAGCGTGGAGCCTTGCCCACAGCTCACCTCCTCTTCTCACTCTTCTTATCTCATGTTTGATCGTCAACACACAACAATACCGCACGGCTTCACGCGTTCTCACTGCTTCGGCCTCAAATGATAGAGTGCTGTTTAGTTCCACCACAAAATGTGTCATTCATTTTTTTAATAGTTCTAGCAAGTAAGCAAATTGTGACACTGTAAGAGTTTAATGAGTTAGTTATATCCCTTGCATCCTCTAGTTTTCAGTTGAGAATATGGAACACCTAAAACTTTCTCTGTATTTCATCATTCCATATTTTTGCTATCTCTACAACAACCTAAAAGTATTAAGTATATACGTTTCCCCAAAATGGTAGTGCAGCATCTTTGAAAGAAACTCTATAAAATATGCACAAACCACAGTTAAGAGGCAGTTATTTTTCCATGCAAGCATTCCACTGATTCTTTGTGGGTGATGCAAGTATTTTTCTGCTTTTTAAAAAACAGCACTGAATGTAAAAAAAAATTTCAGCGCACGTAAAAATGTTTTCCCACTACTGATACTATTTAAAGATGCTGTTTGAGTTTTGGCAAAGTGCCAGATGTGTTACTATGATAAACTGAGGGAGTTTTCTTTTTTTCTATCTAAGCAGGCATCTGATTTTCAAAGTGCTGCAGCAGCGCAAAGACGAGAGTGACAGTTTCACATGGATGCTGCATCGCAGGGCCCGACATCATGTTATATTATAGAGACAATAGTATGTGTGAAAGTGCTATATTAGGTGTAAACTATTTCCTTTTCCCTAATAACAGGAAATGTGTCTCAATTAAGTTAAATAAAAGAGTGTGGTTGACATCAGCATCATTATCTTTCACTTGAAAATTTAATTCTCAAAAAATCGTACCCCAAATTGAATTAGCATGTAGCGGACAAAGAGCAGACACGAGATCAGTGTGGAATAATGAGCCAGAGTGGATGTGGATTTGCCGTGGAAAACACAATAGAGAGGCTGGAGGTGGAGAGCACATGGTTATAAAATGGGACCATGAGAAAATCATCAAATACTGGCTCTGTACTATAAATATATGCTGTAATTATTGTAATGATAAACAGCGTTTGCATATGTATATTCACTTGTAATGAACCCTCCCTACCATAGACCCATATGTGTCTCTTTTAGGGGGGGCAAGGGATATTTAGGTGGAGACAGCAGGTCAACAGTATAGGCCACAAAGAAGTGGTTTACACCATCTGAAAGCTAAGAACCTGAAGATTAATATGAGATGAAGTTTGTCTAGTCAGTAATCTGTAATAAACATTGTGTTTTGGTTAGGCGTCTATTCAAATGTTGGAAGTTTAGTGTGTATAAGTGCTTAGAACATTATGATGGAAGTAAATGATGGCCATTCTCATTCTTATTATGTCTCATAAATTGTTGATGCAGCCTCAGGGTTAATATCGTTTCTTTATTTGGGACTTCATTCAACCATTTTTAAAATACCACATTTAGACACCAAGTCCTTGAGGAACACAATAGAAGAATTCATACTGTGATTTGGTATCAAACACTTTTGATGTTTGGAGATTTCTGCAAGAATTGCATTTTTCAGGATTTGCATGTCGAGCTCTTCTGTTGTGGAAACTGCTCAGAAACCCCCTTATTGTTCATTTAACTAGGACATCGATACAGCCTCTGAATGCCCTCTGTCTCCAGTTTGTGGACGTAAAGTTCTTATGTAGTAGTCATAATCCTAGAGCTCACAACAGCTCCTTTTATACAAAGATCAAGTTTTAAAAAATGCTCTCACTACAATGAAATGGTTATTATGGGGACTCACATCATCAAACATGAATACAGTCTGGCTCATTGGATCCACCAGAGTCCCAAGTTATGCAATTCTGAGACTGTTTAGGGTCTCCAGCATGCAGACATATTCGAATAAACTATATTAGAAAAGGCAAAAATAACACAGTTCTACTGCATGGGTTAGAATAAAGTGTTTGTGTCTGTAAAGGGGAGACTCGTGGATATCCATACAACCCATTTTCATTCATATATCTTGAGGTGAGAGGTCAAGGGACCCCTGTGGATATGGCCATGCCAGTTTTGCCTAACTTTTGCCTAAATTGTCTCATAGTGGAGTGTAAGAGGTGAAAGTGGCAGTCCACAGAGTTTTACACATGAAGATGAGTTTACTCATCATGAGGATTACAGCTGTGGAATCAGCTCTATAATGTGTTCTGTGGCCAAGAAAATAACCGTGTTGATGTCATCAGGTGAGCTCGGAACAAACCTGAAGGCGGGCTGAAACCTATAACATTGGCAAAAACACGCACAAGATTATTGCCACCAAGTTGCACGTATTGATTTCTTGTGCATAACAGGCTTAAACCTCACAACTGAGTGAAGACATAAAACACAACACACTGTACGACTGGTCGGTCACCACTGGAGTTCTGGCTGCCGTGCAGTTTTAGCTGCAAAGGCCATGAAAGGAGAACACAAACGACCTTTACATAACCTGCACTATATGAGTTTATCTGCCGACTGTCATCACCGCCACTTGGTTGGGTCCATATTGAGAACCAGCTCAACAGCCTTCACACTACACAGTAATGGCAGTGGAGTTTGAACGTTTTGGGAAAGGATGCTGTGAAGTTTCATTATCGGAAATGTAGGATTAAGCATTTTTGTGGGACTATTAGTGATAGACCGAGAGATAGGATTTCATTCAGTTTTATTTGTCTCTGCCATGTCCCCCAGCTATACTGAAGAGTAACAACAACTCATTGGAATACCCGATTAAAATAAGATAAGAGTGATACGATTAGATACGATAAATAATAAATAAATACATAATATACATTACAAAATTAATTAATTGATTGATTAAAGAAATTATTATAATATACGGTACAATACCTTGCAATACATTAGGTGTGCAAATATTTGTGCAACAATATATGTGCAATATGAATATTGTGAAGAATCATATTGAATAGGATTGTTAGCACTGTTATTGCAATAAATATAACACAAAATGCAAGAAATTATCTGCTATAATAACTACTTTATATCAGCCATATTAACTTATAGTTATAAGTTAAGTAAGTTATCTCATTAAAGATCTTGAGATATCACTTTTCCACAATACACTGATAATGTAATAGATTACAAAGTGTAACTGGCAGGTTATTACATGATGCAGCAGAGATGCAGGATCAGCTGTAGTTGTCACTTTAGATCAGAAGACTTTTGTCCTCCATCGTTCTCACAGACTCTTTTTATTACCTGCCACACAGCCCAGCCTTCTCTTCCTCTCACACTGTATCACTGTGGTAGGTCAGAGGCCAGACTCTTCTTCTTCTCTTCCACTCACACTGTATCACTGTGGCAGGTCAAAGGCCAGACTCTTCTTCTTATCTTCCTCTCACAATCCATCTCTTTATCTTGCTCTCTGGCTCTGTCTGTCCCCTTTCTTTCTTTTCCTCTCATAGTTTTCTTTCTCAGCTCTTTTTCTCGTCCACCTCTAACTGCCCACCCTCTCTCTCTCACCTCCTCAGCGTCTCCATTCCCAGGAGAGCTTCCCTCTTTGTTTACTGGAGTTACTCCTCCCATGCTCATACTTCCTCTTTCTTCATGCGCCTCCCCATCTCCTCTTCCTTCTTCATCCCTACTTCTGCTCTGTTTCTCGCCACAGAGCACAGAGGTGGTTCTGGTACCTCTCTGCTGTTAACACTGAGTTAAGAAACCAGTTTTAATCACAGGACCGGTCCCATGTGAGACTGCAGTGACTCTCCTGGCTGCTTGGAGGGCTACAGGCTCATAGTATTTGAAGAGAATTGAAAGACACATTGTGTGAAACACAAACGAGCAGGAACATACAGCAGGGATTCAGCACCAATAAATAGATGAAATACATAACAATATATATCAGGATGATTTTGAAGCCTGTAAACACCTAAAACCTCCACTGTTTACAGTTTGAAGGGGACACACTACAGGTGAATGGGGTAACAAATGTAACAAATAGATAGTTTACTATGAACCTTACCTTTGGTTATTTACATTTGGACAATTCTTTTTTGTATTACAAGATTGCTGAAATCTTATTTTTGAATATGAGGGATTGTCTTTTTTAATATATACTAATTTGCACACATTTGAATATTGGATGAAGCTATTTTCAATTTTAATTTTGTCTGGATTGCACTACACGTTTTCTGATTCTGAAAAAATGGTGTGTTTAAGTATGCAAATGTAGCATTATCTAATGCTAACGTTTGGTGAATTTAGTGGAAATCTACAGACACAAATAGAGAAAGTTAGTAGAATAAACACCTAAATATATATTTTGGATGTTTTCTTTCCACTAGTCTGAAAGAAGACATGTTATGGAAGCAAAGTAGCCGAAACTCTCAAAAGTGAACGAGGCATGAATAAATGCCTGTATGTGTCACTAAATCAAAACAAAGCATAACATTAATTTTTAAACAGATATAAAACATTAAGGTGAAAGAGGGCTTAGCCATATATGTAGAGTACAAAAACACACACGCAAGCAAACCCCTGAATGCATCTTCCCAGCCATTGTTGTGCTGCCCGTCACATTTGGTTTAGGACTCTATTTAGTGACCTGCGGTGGGAATCTCTCATGCTGCAAGAAAAGAAAAGACAGGGAAAGAAAGTCACTGTTGTCATCTTCAGCCGCTGCGGTCATCCTTTGGTCAACATGTTATTTTCATTACTGGACTCCAGCCAGCTGGCTGGCCAGAGACAGCGACACACACACACACACACACACACACACACACACACAGACAAGGGGGAGCTCCCTGTCCAAAACAATAGACATAAATATAGCAGCCTCTGGGAAAAAGAATACAAACGTCCATCCCTGCACTGAGGAGTAACGCCCAGTCCTGCGTTTCCTGCTCCTTGAGCCCCATGCAGAGAGATGCATGTTGGGAGAATAGACATGATAGTCCCTACATTATTAACTCTTCTATTTGTTTCTTTACGAAAAACGTCCCTGTTATCATGAGTCAAAGGATAGGGAAACATTTTCAGGCCTCTGTGTGTGTGTGTGTGTGTGTGTGTGTGTGTGTGCGTGCATGCGTGCGTGCGTGCGTGCGTGTGTGTGTGTGTATCTTTGCACTTTCTACTAACCTAAACCCCTGACTATAGAAAGCCTGGGGCTAGCTTGACTTGTTTTTACATACATATTTCAGGGCTTTAAGGAAGCTTGGAGGTACACTTCAACCGAAATTTAAACTGGCACAATTCTCACAGGAAATACAGTGGGATTACGAGCAAAACAAGGCCTGTATTGGGCTTTGATAGTCCCAGTGTGGACCAGCAGGCCTGCAGTCAGAACCTCGCAATGCACCACGGACTGCAACAGCAATCATGTTTATTCACATTTTTTGATCTGCCTGCTTCCATATACTATGTTACATTGTATGGTAACAGTATTGGGTGTATCCTTGTTTGATTGCATACAACAGTCCTCAGTGTGTGACCACACAGACACACAAGTGCACACATGCCATAAATCCCTGGTTCCTGCACGTATTTCTCCCAGGAAATCTTGGGAATACTGGGATGTCGGCGCACAGTATTCTACCCCACTGCTGCTGCTCTCCTCACTGTGCAGCTTCACATTTATTCAAACGAAGTACAGGATTACCACATGAGCATGTGCAGTATTTAGCTATTTCTCCAGTAGCCGTTGATGCAGCTATTGTTTGATCATCATCAGAATGTGTAACTGGCTGAACTGTTCCATTGTTAGATCATTGGATCACAGCTCTTTAGATCACAGCAATGGCTTTGTATGACCAGACACACAATGATCGCACACCTAGAGGTCCACAGAGCTGTGTGCAGGCTTTATGTGCATACAGTACTCTCTGTCATTGTTTGTGAATTGTGTAGGAAACACACAAATCACCAAAAAAGAAGAAAGAATGCTGCTTCTGTCACATACTGCCAAAGCTGTCATCAGAAGAATAAGAAGCAGTCCCTCTAATGTACAACTACGGTCTTGTGTGTGTTTAAGAGGGAGTAGGGATGCAGTGTGGAGGGTGGAGGGTGGAGGGTGGAGAAGCAGAGGAAGGGGAAGGGGTGAGTTGGCAGCAGGCCAGACGGATCTGTGGGGGTGGCAATGGGCCCTGTGGGCTGTAACCTTTGCTTCAGCAGGTCACAGGTTCAAAGCCCAGGTGGGGCTGAAGAACACATTTCAACAGACGTGTACAGCCAGCAAGCCCCAGGGCAACTTCCAACATGCAAAGTAACAACAACAGACACCACGTATTTGTTTGAAAAAGGTTTTGTTTATGGTGTATGTCTCAACTGAGGCATCTCCCCAAATACTAATCAGACTTTTGGCTTTCTTGCCATTGTTGTATCTCTTGTCTCATGCTAAGCTGCTCTGAGAGCAAAGTATTTGTGTCACAAATGATGTAAGATTTATTTTGGAGTTAGATGCTGTAAGATGTATTGTCAGATTACTATTCAAGGACACATGGCTTTAATACAGTGTTGTAGCCAATATCCATGTGATCTATATAAAACAATTCTAAGTGCTCCTCATTTTCACGTCAACAAATCCCAGAAAAATACAAAAAATCAACAACGATTTAGTCCATCTCTCAATATTTTCAAACTTCCCGATCATGTCTGTGGCACTCAGGTCCGACTAATGAATGAAATCTTCAGGAGTGGGTCACACAAAGTAGTTAAATATTATTTTAAACAAAAGTGAAAAATAATTTGTGAGTATCTGCCCCATTATTTGGATCCACTCCAAAATGTAATGGGTTTTCCCTTGACTCATGCTACACCCTACACCAAGTTTCATGAAAATTGTATGAGCAGTTTTTCCATAATGCCGCTGATAGACAAACAGACACGCAAATAAACCGAGCCCAAAACATTCTCCATGGCGGAGGTAAAAATGCTGAACAATTTTCATAGCTGGGTACTAGGGCATATGATTTTAGTTAACATCACCCGATTTACAGTCGTTTATTTGTAAAACACCATGCTTGTATATATTTACATAGTTTCTGCAGCAGACATTCAGGCCTAACATCAGGGCATGGCATTACTCATGTAGGATTATTTACATTGTCTGCAGCAGGACCACATTGTGCTTTCTGCACTATTCATTTGTGCAGTAAGTATAGATAAAGGTGCTGCTGATACTAATACAGCACTTCCTGAATGTGTTTCATAATGAATGTGTATTAGGGTGGAGACAGTAGTAGTGGTGTGGTGGCCGTTGCCTACAGGACATGTAGATGATGTTAGCAAGGTTAGCTGAGAAACAATAACTTGTCACATTTACGCTTATCTGAAAAAACGATGTTGACGTTATCACGTGATGAAGGACAGCAGGTCAGAGAACACGGTCAGAGCACTGACAGCAATTCACTTCTTACCGGCGGCATGAAGTTTAAGATGCAATATTTAAATATTAACCATGGAATAAATGACTGTGTGCAATCTAAAAGATGTTACTCATATTAATGAACCAACAGAGAATTATCAACCAACTGAAGTTCCCTTCAGCTACAGTGTTTTAGCATCTTACATTTTTTGTTATTGTTTGTGTTATAGCTACACATCTGTTTTGGTTCATAACTATTATCAACTGCTTCGGTTTGTTTTTGGTTCTCATAAACCCACTGTAGACTGCCTGCTCAGGACCAATCGGCAGGCAGACACAGTTAGAGACTAGCGGGTGAAGTTGGTAGAGACCAAAACAGATCTAGAAAGAGAGTGACTGCTGAATTTAATTAGGGGAGCGGCCACTTGGAGTGACAGGTGGATGCTATCCGCTGGCTATTGGCTCTGCTGCGCCAGCCGGACCCGCCTCAGCTCCACGGACGAGCCACCTCTTAATCCAATCTTTGTCAGTCATCACTGCCAAGATGGCGACGGTCAGAGCTGCCCACTTTGAGCTTCACAGCGGCTTTCAGAAACTTATGGGTGACCTCATTGAGGCTACGTCTATTTGTTATACAGTCTATGGTGTTACAGTAGCAGTTGATTTGTGGGTTTTTTTGTTCAACAATGGAGGTCTATGGCTCAGAGGAAAACTTTTCTCAGCATTTAGTCGGTGAAAGTTAGCATTCCGCAGGCACAGTAGTTTAAAAGACAAACATTACATGTCACTTTTGCAGCTGTAATATGAGCACAGCCAAAATACTTAACAAACAACTTTTAGTCCGTTTTTTCAAGTCCACTTTTTCTTTCATCTTGTTTACCATCACTAATTGACTGACCTTTGTGCATGTTTACATGGATGGGAACGTACGTGTCCGTGCGCTTGAGTGTGTGCATACGCGAGTGTGTGTAGCCAGTTATTGGTGTGAGGCCTATGAACCTGAGGAGACGTAACTTTGGCTCGTTTGACTCTGTGCCTCTCTCTCCCTCTGTGTCTCTGTCAGAGGAAAATCATTGTAGTCTAAAATAGTCCCTTTGTTGCCTCAGGAGGAAGTGATATTGTGGTGGAGGGGGCTGAGAAAAGAGTGAGGTCATGAGGAGGAGAAATGACCTTGGAGACTCTCACACACTCAGGTTCCCACTGGCCCACACACAGCAGGACAAACAGAAACACACACACGCATGCACAAAAACACACACATGCATGTCATATCAGGAGATTCACGGGTCACACACTGCCGACTGACCAGAAGAAAAACTCTGATACACACACACACACACACACACACATCAATAACAAACAGGGTTTTGTATCTGTTATCTTGAAGAAAGACTCGATCATATCTTGAGAAATGAGTTGAAACTATGATCAGCATTCATATGATTGGCCGATGATTGGCTCATCATGTGATTGCAGTTAGGAAGGTGAGGAAGGTGTACAGTACGCACTGTACATGAGTCTCATGTGTAGAGTGTCCCAGCATTGCATTGCAGCAGATTACATTGCATACCTAAATGTACCACTACTGCAACTTTCAACTTGTTGATGTGAACAGTATTTGTGGTCAGTTAGTAACTTTGATGTGACATGAATTTGGTGAAAAAGGATGAATAACGCCTTTTGTGTCTTCAGAGGAAGCTGTGTGAAGTCTGATAAATGTGCTCAAGTGATGTCTATAGGTTGGGTCTGTTATCAGAAGTGCAATGGTAAATCTGCATTTAGCCTATTTTGAAGATATGAAATTGCAAAACGTTTCGCTCTAAAAATCGCTTTCTAAGAATTTGTCCAGGATTCCGGGGAGAAAGACGCAGGCAGAATAAAAAAAATCCATTTCACAATTTTAATGACGGATTGCAAAATTCAACAGACAACAATTACAATTCCGATGGAAAGCCAAGCACATTTGTGCTTTGCTTCTCGGGATCACTGTTTCACAATTCTTACTTTCAAGCTCAAGTTCAAGCTCATCTTGGATAACCGAAGTCAACAAAACCACGAGACTTCAAAGCTGCTGGCTGTGACTTCAGCAAGTCATGTCATCCCGGAAGTTGACTTCAAAACAATCACGAAATGTACGACTACACCTGAAGTCACGGTATCATGGCTCAACACTGGCAAGCATCACCGGATCTGTGTGTGTGTGTGTGTGTGTGAGAGAGAGGAGGAAAGGAAGGAAAGGAAGTGGGTGTGTTGGTATCCAAGACGTTGTCAGGTTATATCTGTCTCCTGTAGCCGCGACCCTGTCACCGTTCCCTCGGCGACACTACCTCCCCTGCCATGTTACCAGCTTTGGAGAGCAGCCACCTGCTGTGATGTCACCATCTGTGACGCATTTACCTGTAAGCACATACATACATACACACACACACAAACACACTTACACAAACACTGAGCTGACTGGATATCTGTGCATTAATTACAGGAAGGAAAGTATTACAGAATCAATGAAGATTAGAAATTCTACATGTTTTTTATCTGTAAAAGTGTCTTTATTACCAAAAAAACGTAATTACATAATCATGCTGACAAAAAAACATGAAAAAGCAATAACTATATTCACACACACACACACACACACACACACACACACACACACAGGTTGTAATTAGTGACATAGAGGTGATGATGAGTGGGAGGGATTCACACGGAGCTGGTCTGACAGCTTTATCAGTTCCACTGTGGTGAGGACAGATGGCTCAACCATCTCCCTGGTCTTACTGTGAACACAAACACACACACACCGATGCATTCATGCCCACACGCACAGTGATTGCCAAGGCACACTCAGAGGACATACTTATTAGTAACAGTTTGCTATACATCAAGCTTACACAAATATACACAACTTAACACACACTCTTTTCAGTAGCTGCAGAATCAGTTATACTGTGGTTCATTCTGTCCATGAGAAGCACATGGTATGATGGACAGTTACAAATAATCATGCAAACAGACATGTCTACAGAGAGGAAACTGAACCTTGAGATTGTTGAACTACTTGATGTGTAACATGTCCATATAGTAGCTGCAATAACAAGGGACAGGTTGAATAAAGAAAGGTCACAACTGAAGCAGCCGAGGCCAAGATATCCTGACTTATAGTCACTTGTTATGTTGGATCCGACACTTCCCATAATGCCCCTCAATTCCATTTTTGTAAGACCCTCCCTGTCGGGTAAATGCCCTTTCAAACTCCATGCCCCCAGTTTGTAAAGAAGCCTCGCTGTTAAAAATGTTTAATCATAAACCTGATTACATCACTGGGACATCTTCAAGTATTATTTTGTCCTAAAGAGCCACAGAAGATATTAGTTGAGTTGAGCCACCCATGACAAGCAAACTATTTTAAGGTCTCAAATCCATTTGGTTCCCCTTTAACTATCCCATCACTGAATAGTTACAATTAAACACATTGCAATGGTGCAGACTCAATAATGAACAGCAATGCAATTAATTTAGCCAAATGTCAATGTTTATGCCTATAAATAAATTGGAAACAATCCTTCAAATCACAGAAACAACAAAACAAAACATTCAAACAGACCAGATTCCTCAGGGACTCTTTACCAATGTAAAGTACATACATACTCCAAGCTACTACATACTACCACTGATCAAATTATTATCTAAATTTAGGCCATTTACCCAATAGAACAACCCTTGCTCAGGTAATAACTTTGTTGGGTGGTATTATTGTAATTATGACTTGGTACAAAAAGAGCTCTGTTGTCACAGTGTTAGCCGGAGGCAAAACAAAGGAAAGACAAAGAGTAGTGGGCTAAATTCACACATGGAAATGTCATCTTGCTGGCTCTAAACTGAGTTTTTATCACATACTTTTGAGACGAAAAACTGATTCAAGGCTCTTGTGAACTAAAATATCGGTGAAGCGTTTCAGAAACGTAAAGAAAATGTTGCCAATGGTTTAGCCTTCTGCTAACCGTTGCAACCACTTTGGCCGCGGTCAGCAGAAGCTAAACTATTAGCAACATTTTATCCTAACGCTATTGCTAATTTTGATAGTATACCAACTTTTTTCTGCAGGATAGTTATAGGCATCCAAAGATGTACAGTATATGCCTCAGTTTGTCTTTACTATGCACGCTTGGTTTCTCTATCAGGTGTGTAAATATCAGGCCATTGAGTCAGCGTCTAGGTTTTAACCAATCTGAACAGTCAATGTTAACTATCTTCAAGGAACACTTGAGTCCCGGAGAGTGAGTGTACAAGCATATTCAGACAAACTTGTTTTCTTCAGCCGTTTAAAAAAATAAGCCAACAAAACCTGTAGCCAGCATTAGCTAAATGCACTGCATTTATATAACGTTTTTCCAATCTTTGCGACCACTCAAAGTGCTTTTACATCATATGTTAGCATTCACACACACATCCATACAGAGGCTACCATAAGGTGTCTGCTCATCAGGAGTGATAAACATTCACACGCACTCACACTCACACACTGTCAGCCATGCCAAGGACACTTTAACATGTTGACCGCAGGAGCTGGATATTGAACGACCGACCCTTGGACTGGTGGAAGTCCACCCTACCTCCTGAGCCACATAATGTGTTCAGAGAATTATTCTGCCTCCGCCTTCGCTCTACCCACAAAAACGCCTTATCATATTTACTAACAGGAACATAACCAAATTTAGTTTTGATTTAATTTTTATGGTAAAGTATCTGACTAATAAAATAATACATACATTTTTCTGAGATATAGTTTGATATTATTGTGGCTATTATTATTATTGGCAAATGCACTTAAACCTTTGAAAATGTTTACCTCTTATAGCAACTAAATATAGTAAGCCTACATATATTATATGCATATTAAATCTATATATTATATGAAATATAGCCAAATAGTATCATGGTAAAGGCTAGAATGTATTCATGAATTAGTTATTTAAACAATCAGAATAATTCCACTTATTTATTTAGATTATTTTATTAATTTTTTCCAATCATTGCAACATTTTATTTCAAGACTATCCCAAATCGGCTGCAATTCACTTTTTCCTGAAAAGCTCTAGAAAATGCTGCAGGATCCTGGTTGAATTGTTCATAACAGGCCTCGTCAGAATGAAAGTGTATTCAAATGCATGTTTCTAAAACACACCCAGAGAAATACTTGGTGTGCCTGTACTGTCGGCATTCACACGATTAACTAGCAGCAGACATGCCACAAATGCGAGATCACTGATGCTTTTCCCCGATTGCAGAGGAAACAAACCCCGATGCTGCTCTCTTTATCCGTGGCACAGTCGTTAAACAACTATTTTGATGTGGAAATCGCCTTCACTTGAATATACAACAGTGATCTTGAGATACCAGGCTTAGCCCTTCCTTGACTCTGCTTTATGGATTTCAGGAAATAAATCAACATCAAAGGACATGCAGCACCCCGGCTCAATCAATCACAGATGCTCTCTGAGCCTTTCAGCTGTAGTTGAGAAATGTTGAAGTAATTAACAATTAGCTGTTCAAAGAGTAGGTGATGGGCAAGAGCAGACAAACATGAACTTGTGTACTTGCAGCATGACTGCCATGAGTGTGTACTGGTGTGTGTTTTAACACCCCCTTTTCAAAAGATGAATGCTCAACTCAAGTGTCGATCCACAAGCACAAGACCTTTCATAGAACAACTTGAAATGTCCTCTGAAGAAAAAAGCTAGACAAATAACTAAGTAACTCTAAATGCCTGCAGCTGTGAGTGTTCATGTGTTACTTATTCACAGAGCATGTTACTCAGCCATGACTGATGGTACCATTACAAGACTATATGAAATTCATTTTGGTTGTGTTGTGAGAAAGTGGGGATTGTATATTTATTTATTTACTAAAGAGGGTATAGTCTCTTTTTTAGGGGGGTCTTTAATATTTTTTCATTGTCTTGTCATGCTTTGAGATTGTTTGTTAAAAAAAAGAAAAAGAAAGTTACATCTTGATCCATCAACAGATGGCTTTATATGTATTTTTTTTATTATCTGGAGGACCGTTACATCTTTTTCATTATATTAATTAATGATGTCTTTGCCCTATGCTCAGATGTGTATGTGGCCTACCTGAGGATGTACAATGGCAAATTATTTTTATGTTAATAAAAGGAATTGTAAAAGTCAATTCCAGCACCTTACACTGACCCCTGAAGTTCTTCTCTTGTTTTAGATTGGAGACATTTGTGCTCAAGTGAAATCTATGGAATACTTACTAATTTGATATCTTAGAAGGTCCTATTGTTCTGTTTGAAATCCTATTTCCCCCTTTAAAATATTACTGGCAATTTCCCTTTCCTCCTTCACAGAGCTAATGCCGATGACTTAATTGTTTTCTTACTGGTTTCAAACTGCCCAACACGATCTGCCCCTGGGAACCTTCCGTGTCTACCATTAGCCTGAGGGCATGGAATCCGGTGACACAGCGTGTATGACTGTGTGAATGTCTACAACTAAATGTCTCCATGTGAGTTTTTTTAAGTGTGTGGATTGTTCCAGCAAGTTGTGTGTGTATGTGTGTGCCTGTAAGAAAGTGCCTGTGTTGTTTATGAGTGACTCAGTGTGTGCTGCTCGTGCACGTCTCTTGACATGAGTGGCAGGCTTGCTTAAGCCCACTTTGTAGCAATGTGTGGGAAGCCAGCCGAGAGGGCTTCCTCCCTGTTTTCTCAACGCCAGCGATTACCAGCTGCGGAAATGCTAATGGCTGTTTTCATAGCCATGGACAGGGGCTAAAGCATTTGTTTTACTAGCTAATCCACGTCTGGCCTGCACAGCCCCAAGCCTGTTGATTTTAAATTATGAGGGGATATTGCTGCCTCTGCAAAAGGTACTCACGAATCACCAAAACTCCCCTGTTCCTCCCAAAGTGCTGAGTGATTTCAATTAGGAAAGTTAACTAGCAGCTTTGGCTTAGCATTGTTGAGCTGAGAGTACCTGATTTATGTCTGAGGTAATACACTTGTTACATAAATACATAAACATGTTGTGTGTTGTTTCAGGGCAACGCCCACTATGCTAACATGAATTCTCTTTTGAGGCCAAAGGTGCCTTTAGTGACACATCAGAGGTAAACAACAAAATGTGGGGGGTTTTTCTTCCTGCTTTTTAATTAGGCAATAAGATCGTTGCAGACTGGTTCCTCTTTGACAAGCGGCTGGTCTTCCAAAGACTGTACAGGCCACCATTATGAAAAGATTTCTGTTTTGGACCATCGGCCTCTTTACATATCTAAAGCCATTTTCTCATAGGAACTCCTGACAATATTTGGACAATCAAGTCCGCACGTTGTCCGGAGTTTCCCTTTCACACATGTAGAACACAACAGGATATTGTCCGTGTCAGAAGTGTTTTCACTTACTTAAAATGTGTCTGGTTTAGGCGAGGGGTGGCGCCTGGGTAGAGAGTACAGCAGGCACGACATGACGTGGACTACACTGCGGTCACGTAGCCACTTCGTAATTACAGACAGAAGTTCCCGAATCTCGTAGTCTCTCCAGCAGTTGGACATATTTTTTTCGTGTAAATTACCCTTCTTTTTCTCCCTCAGATGTTTGCGTTCTTCCGGTTCCACGCTAGGCCCGATTGAAACATCCTCAACACACACAACAGATCGCCGTGAATGCCCCGGACAATGAGTGGTTCTATTCACACATGGGCTCAATCCGACAATACACAAACTCTGTAGTGTCAGGGTAAATTCTGTTTGATGTCTGGTCCGAATGATTCAGACATTTGCATTCTCACATACAGCTCCTCTAGATATTTTCAGGGTTACAGTGCATATGTGAAAGGGGATTACAGCTTCCACAGGCAAGACGTCAATAGTGTGATGTTGAGAATGCTGCAATAACTGTGGTTGTGGTGGTTGCCAATAGCAACATACAGTGTAACTTTAATTGCAAAAGTTAATTATCAAAAATTGACATTGACATCAGCCTTGCACATTCTCCAAAATGGGAGGAGGGGGCGTAGGTTACTGTGCACAAACTTCTGCCTCACTGATGAGTGTGCGCCTCTGTAAATCTACTCAGTCCCACTATTCTTTGTGTGTATGCTATCCATAATAAAACCAGGCTTTAGCCAGCTCTACACTCCAGAGACAATCTCAAGGGTCGACCCCGGCTTTAGTTCCTCAAAGGCCCAAAAAAGTATCGTCCATTATGTTTGTGCTCAGCCTGTCCAGATGTTAACATTTAAGACAAAGGACTTGTTTTCTGTCCCGTCATTTTCTAAAAGGGGTCAAATGGTCTCTCCATTGATTCATTGATAATCATCCTCTAAATCAACTTCTATTAGTGGAAAATAAATAACAATAGTATTTATTTCTTTAAGTGATTTAAAAATGAGGATTTGAGTTTCCTTCATATATATTCAAGATGACAGTGTTGGTTAACGCTGTGTTCTCGTTACTGTTTTACCAGTTTCTGATTTGTAAACGCCATTCACGTTAACATCCAAGTTGTTATTAGGACTGGGAAACAAACATTTTTTCTGAAACCTCCAATCCAAGTTAGAGCTTTATAGGGAAAATATTGTATTTTAAATTGCAAGATTACAAACTTTTTTTAATTTTCTTGGACTTTCTCCAGCATGCACACACTAAACCCACAATGACCCACAGCTTCACATGTGTAAACAGAATAGGCAACTAGTTTTGTTTTAAACTTGTGTAGTAAGGCACAACAGCTATTCCGGGGGGGGGGCTATGATTTATGTTTACTTTAATGATAGGATTATTGTAAAATTAGTGTGTTTTTAAAGTTTTAAAAGGCTTGTTCTGCTTTCCCCTGAAATATGTTGCTTTGCCAGAGTCTGTATTTCCCACATTTATGAAACCGTGAGAATGAGAGCCTGATGGAAAACTGACATCATTTTCCTTTAATGATATGAGCAAATATAGATACCTCACATCAGCTAAAGTTCATGTGAATCAGTTCCATGAACTGCCCGTGGAATACCGTAAGGGAATGATTTGGTCTTCAGGTGACTTTGTAAAGTGCTGTAGTGTGCTGTAGCTGGGAGCCATGGTGTGTGCAGGATATCAGTAATGATATGTCAGTCTGCATGCTAAAAGGTCACAGCGTTAACAACACTACTCAGTGATGAGTGACAAAACGGAGTTAATGTGGCGTTCAGAGTACGCGACTCGAGTAAAGTAAACATATGTACGTGCACATGTGTGTCTGTGTGTGTGTGTGTCTTTGTGTCTTTGTGGGGGTGTGTGAGAGGCAAAAACAAAGAGGTGAAGGAGAGAATATATGGGGCAGGGAAAGGGAGTGAATGAAAGCCAGAGAGTGTGATTAAAAGAAAACACTAACTTTACTTTCAAAAAAGCTTAACTGTTGCTGACTGCATCATTAGAAAATAGGCAATAGACATGTAATTCTAAGACTTACATTTCTGTGTTATTTTCTCAACATTTTATATTCAGACCTTACCTGGCGTTGAGTGCTGTGTAGACACAAAGGGAACAGGGACAACTGTTCCCAGACATTTAGTTACAGCTACATGCTGACAAGAAAGCAGTTGACTGAGAGAAATTAAGCCTGGATACTGTTGAATCTGCATATACTACATGCAGCAGGTCACATCTCTCCACAAGGTACAAGATGCAGTTATTTATTTGTTTAAGTTGTGTATGTATGTGAAAGCATTTGACTGATGTGCAGTTAGAGTAAAGGTTCTGTAGTGAAACTGTGCCCAGTTTTGAATATGAATGTGTCTAAATTTCATAAATAGCAAATGTTCAGCTGTGGAAACTACCAATTAAGACTTATAGAGACTCATTTAAGTTTCATATTTATATCCTTTCATCCCACTGCTCTGCTGTAACAGTGTTACCTTTCTTGCCTGCAATCTTTGGCAGGCACATCTTCACATGTAGAAAATTATTTGAAACGTGGTAACGTGTATACATGGCAAATAAATTAACTTTCTCCACGAGAACTGAAGTTGATATCGGGCCAGCCGTTAAGAGTTATGGACAGGGGGACACCATTTTCCAAATTGGGCCCCTCATCCAAGACTCCAGACTAACTTTTTTCACCATGTTCCTAAACATTATTTCAACTGTCCTTAAGTCAGTGTAAACCGTCAAAAATACTAAATGTTATTCTTTTACTTTGATATTGTCATATTTTATTGCATAACAACACACAATTCAAAGTGTTATAAATAAATGCTTGTATTTTTAATATTTAAATATTTGCTTTGATTTAAAAGAAATCTTAGCATCAGTAGTCCTAATGATGTATTATAAGCTAGTTTTAGGAAGCTAAACAGGTCATAACTCCCTCTCTAATATATATGTTATATTGCTGTGAAAACATCTCCTTCAAACAACTGTATTTTACAACATTTTACAGGATTACATTTAAACACTTCATGATAACGTTATGATTTAGCTTTGCCTAATACTAATTTTTACTGTATAGAGCTTGAAGGCATCATAATGGAACCCAATGGAACCTCCTTTAACGTTAGCTGTTAGCCGCGTTATTTAGCCGAGCAGGACCATGCTGCTAACAGCTAACGTTAACTGGGAAAATATACTGTATATATTTGAATAAACTGTCCTTTTAAAAAATACAAACGAAAACACTACAAAACTTCAATCTTGTATCCTGACAGGAAACTGCACCGGTCTTCTTAGACAACAGCATTTAACATTTAACATTTCAACAAGCTCATCTGATTCAACATATGTTTCTGCTTCTCTGCTTTAAATCCCATTTCAGCTACAACTGCATTAAGTACACTTTTCAGGACAATCCTACTTCAGGGTGCAGCTGACCGATTCTGTCATTACATTAAGATAATAATGTAATGACATGAGCTCATCCGAGGCAAATCTCGTTGTAGAATTGTAAGTTGACAATTGTTTCTCATTAGCATTTAAAATCACCTTCTTTCACACGGCCCTGTCAACAATTGAGGGGGAGGTTGCATGCAGTTTCCTTCAATCTGTGCATGTGCTGTTTATGTGTGTGTGTGTGTGTGTGTGGTGTGTGCGGTGTGAGGTGTGTGTGTGTGTGTGTGTGGTGTGTGTGTGTGTGGGTATGTGTGTATTAAAGAGGGCCGTCTTTATTCAGTGTGTGTTACATGTAACAACCTCTGGTTTTGTGTTTTATGTTAAAGAATAAACTCTATTGCGTCAAACTTTGCTCCTTTCCAGTGAAGATCTTTTCTTGAATTTGTAATACTATTGAATCTACATTGACTCCAAGAGCTGCTTAATTGTACAAAGTTACGTGTTGGTGAGGAGGTCCAGGCTTATCCTCTGGCCTTGAGTCAGGTCTTTTTCCTCCAACAGTGCGTGTATGTGCGGTGGGCCTCAACAGTTGGGAACTCCTTTCTCTCTTCCCTCCCCCCATTTGAGCCTAACCGCCTGACCCATTCAGGTGCAAAAGAGGCTGTGGCATGCAGCAAATTTACAGCCTGGCTTTACGGCGTATAGTGGTTTTGGCCTCTTTCTCCTCTCAGGCTGCAGCACTTTGGGTGGCTCAGGGAAACATCTGGAGGGGACAATGGCCCCGAGGTAGCCGCTCCGAGCTGTTCTTTCAGCGACACATGCCGGTGACACACACAAATCAAAAGCACATACACACAATCACACACAGACTCTCTATCAATTCACTGTTAAGACATTTTTACAGTCGCATTCAGCCATACATGCCAGGTGATGTGTCCCCGTCAGCCAGACAGCAGAGACAAAGACAATATATTTATACCCAGAAAACAGCCAGACACACTGAACAACGTGAATGAGACTAACAGATGTGAACTGGTGAATTCATAACATTTTTAATTTAACCCAGATTCTGCCAAAACACAGGGTGGGACAATGACATCATTACTGCAAAGTAGCCATGCCCAACGCCTTTATTTGTACTTGTTTTCACCATATTTTCACCATTGTAGACAGTACGTCAGAACAGGAAGTCAGAGGAGGCGTGTGAAATGTTTTAAACATCTGTGAGTGGTTTCTAAGAAGGTGCTGCTCGGGACACCTTTCTGTTAAGAGCTGCATGTCCTCCCCATGTTTGTGGCTTACCTCCAATGTCTTTACACAGTGGCATGCATGATAGGTTTTAGGAATATTTCTGCCAATACCCTTGACCAAGGTACTGATGTCAGAAATTATGTTGTTTCCTGGCCATCGTGGTGTTAGCTCCTAAACAGCCAGGATGGGTCAAATGCAGAGGATGAATTTCTCCACAGGGATTAATAACTCAACTTTAGCTTCATTTCAGAATGACTCATTTTCTCTGACCTGCCACTTGGCCTGTGACTTGATGGACAATCACAGCCAATCCCTCATGACATTATATGTTAATGTCTAAAACTTGGCAAATGTATGGCCCATACTCAGAGAGGCTGTCCAAACGCCCACAACCTCTCTACAAGAGACGTACAATGCAGAACTGTGAATTATTATGAAGAGCCACATTAGTCACTGAATGACTTCATCACAGTTTGTTTTCAAGTAATGAACCCAACCTCTACTTTTATTCAAGTAAAAGTCATGTTCTTATTCTGTTGAAATTAAAAGTTCCTACTTAAGTAGTACAAATGTATCAGCATTAAAATATACTTAAAGTAAAAAAAGTACAATTACTGGCCTATTTTAGAATCATATTATATTACTGGATTATAATTATTGATGCATTATGTGTACATCACTTGTACAGCTTTTAAATATCAAGCTCATTTGAATTACTTTATATGCTGCTGGGTAACTTATAAAAATACATCATACTTTATAAATTGATTTATATTTTATATTTCAGTAACTAGTAGCTAAATCTGTCAGATAAATGTAGTGGAGTAAAAAGTACAATATTTGCCAGAAAAATGTAGTGGGGTAGAACTAAAAAGTAGAATACAATCAAAAAAAACTTAAGTAAAGTACAAGTGCCATACAATTATACTTAATTACAGTACTTTTTTGTCATATTTATATCTTTAGATTGTGTGCAACTACAGGAGAAAAATAGGGAGAGTTATTATAGGCTTCCAAGGTTTTGGAAACCAAAGTCACAGTCATTTTCTGCAAGAGAACGTTAGGTGACCTCTAAAGGTAAAAGATTTGGTACATAGTGAGTCCCACGGAGCGTTCCAGTCACTTAGCTTACAATTCACTCCAATGTGTCCGGCCAGCTGTGGTTATTTATAGCTTGTTAGTTAGCTTACGAAACAATACGGACAGTTTATTGTAGTTACCAGCCGCGACAGCATGCTGATTTTGTTTTCAGCTTGTGAGTCTGTGTGTGTGTGTCATCAATGTGCTCCTGGAGTCACCTTCTGTAGCAGGAACTACTACAGAGAAGGTTCTGAGTACTTTGCCAGGTGTTTATTTTGTTGTCTGTCAATCCATCTGTCTCCCCCCACTTTACGCCATCTCTTTACGCCCCACCCCGATTTGGCGTAACAAAACTGTACAGATGTGTAATTGAGATCAAAATGATGGCTGAGTTTGAAGATGGGTGTGGTCTGAGCGAGGGTGCCAAGGGTGGAAGTAGGGGGTTAGGAAGTGTGGAAAAGGCCATTGTGATACTTTACCCCCCTGGACCGATTTGTTGTCGCGGCTGGTGTGATCACATCGCAAGACGGTAATGGTTTCTGTAGCTGTGACTACAGTATAAAATTGTGTGCTTTGCAAATTTAACCTCTGGTTATCATTCAGGCAAGCTGTGGGTGATTTTCCTCCCAGTGCAGTTTAGAATTGAAAAGGCTTAGAGCAGGGCTGAAACAGGTCTCACCTATCATCTCCCACTGTTTCAAACAACAATATATGTCAGATATCTCCCTTTTGGCTTGATTGCTAAACTTTTATCCATTATTTGTTCATAGAATTCTCTACTTGACCTCAGTGATCGCAGCAGACACGTTTTCTGGGAGATTTGTGGGTGAATGTAAAGCTTTCAGGAGCAGTGCACTTTGACAGAGCATTGTTTTTTTTCCTCTTTTTGTCATCCAAGGCACCTGGTGTGCACTGAAGACATGAATGGGGCAGCTGGGTCATACTTCAAAGTAGATTCTCATTCAGAGACACAGCCAAGGCTGCATGCACAGACGCAGGCCTCAACAACAACTGAAGAATGTGACTAAGGACTTTTTCCCAAGAATTGCACTTAAAGGTATGAAGAGGTAACAGTGGTGACGTCGTGTCAAAGACGTCTCTGTGTGTTGTTGCAGAAATATCTCCTGAAGTTAGCATGCTAACAGCTAGCTGCTCTGTCCAGCCTGTAATACCACTTGTTCCTCTAGAGGTGATAGTGAGTCAGTGTAGCTCCAGTCTGCCTCAGTACAGAGGGAGAAGAAGTGCAGCTGCCTGACTCTTTTATAAATATTACAGCCATGTTCCGTGTCTGTTTTATACTTTGTTTATTAGAGTACGCTCAAATAATCAGAATCGAGAAACCCCCTGCACCACCTGTCTTCGTCCTCACAGCTGCCAGGAGGCTGTTTCTTTGAGTGTGTATCTGTCTGCAGCCCCGGGAAACAGCGTAGCTTCAGTTAGCAGTTAGCTGGAGTTCAGCCACAGCACGGGGAAGTGCAGACTCCCTGTTGCTGCTGTTACACAGGTCCAGCAGCCCACTGTGAATGCAGGGCTGCTTCTGGTTCTGGCTGGACTCAAGTCTCTTTAGCCGCTGACCGGAGATCAGAGTTTCATCAGATTGGTTGATTTTTGGTACTGACTGACAGGCATTACACAGGAGTAAATGCAATACACAATATAAACAATGAATTAGAATAAAATAAATATGCCAAACTACTACAACTAAAATATGAACATTAGAGATTGTATGGACCCAGTTTAGAGGTGAAGTACTGCCCCCTATTTTTGGGGGCAGGTAGCTCGAAGTTACACATTAAACCTTTAAGTATCATTTCTTATATATTTCAACTCTATGTATTTTAGAGGTTAATATGGTAAAATATACTCCATTTAATTTTGAACTATTGTTAGGAGTTACTTTACAGGATACGATTTTACATTTCAAACATATATGAGTTATATTGCACTTTGTTCCATTCTACAGGACTGCTCTAATGTTACTAAATGCAACAGAAAAAGGTCCCTTACACATAAATGTATTACTGATAAAAATAGAATAATATAGAACAATAATATAACACTGACAAGGGTCGTTCTGCTGTATAATAAGTACTATAACTTTATTATCATATTTAGCTTCATTTTATATATATACTATATACTTACACATACTTTTACTTAACTATGATTTTGAATTCAAGACTTTCACTTTTATTTTGACATAGTTGTGTTGCCAACTTTTACTCAAATCTGCATTCTTGTATTTATTTGGACAATTTGTGGGTGTTCAGCGTCCATCGAAGATTTTTTTCTCTGAAAACAACATGCCATTCTTGGAAAGAAATTCAGATGGGAGCCAAGAGAGTGAACCAAACAGTTAAGTTATAGGTCATTTAAAAAAAAAAACAATGAGCTGAAAGATGCTTAAGCTGGGGGGTTGTTGATAATTGTCTTTGGGTACTTCACTGTAAGTGACACCTTCTGCATTACAATTAGTCATCTGATCCATTGCTAATATAGAAATTATTGATTGTTGCAGCTTTAAGTGGAGAATACTGGTATGAAGCAGTATGCTGGCATGATGGACATGGTGTTCCATTACTCTCATCTGCTTTGCTTTTGCAGTGATTAAAAACCCTCTCTGGGTCTTTAAAGTTTCATCCTCATATCTTGAATATCAATTTACTGTTTTACACTTACACATGTACCATTTTTCCATGGATGCAACTGAAATAAAAAATTTAATTTTAAATGTAAACCTCATTTAATATAGTCTTTCAATACCATTATGCTCACACACAGGGGAGCATTTCAGATATACAAAGGTGCAGAGGGACACTCTCACACACACACACACACACCCACACTCAGCACTTGGCTTCTAATCTGCTCTTAATTCAGTTCAGGCCTTGGGAGACTTTAACTCAATTACACTCTGCTGCCCCACCTCCACACACACACACACACACACACACACACACACACACACACGCACGCACGTACACACACGCACACATTAATTGGGCTCTTCCTCCTTCACATACTTGAGCGACATCAATCAGCATGAAGTAGATTCTGGAGCTTTTTCTGTTAGAAGACAATGGAATCTCTGAAGTGGGACTTGAAACACGAATGGAAGCATAACTTCTTTCTTTTCCAGATCCACCTTACTCTGTAACATTAATCAATCTGTAATTCTTACTGCAAATTGTGGCAATATAAAACACCTTAACATTACCGAACAGTACTGTTTCATCAAAGGTTGAGTGATCATTCCAAATGTGATTCAGGATATTAACCATTTGAAAAATTGGACATCCAGTCTAATGACCTAATTGCTTGCGAGAAAATACCATTCACAGAATCAGGGAATGGCATTAAGAGTTTTTAGCAATAACATTTCCAGGTTTGAGAATATTAAACTTGTGCAATAGCTGCAGGTTGCTCATGTTGATGTATGTGTGTGGCACTGAGATCTTTATTTCAGGTCTTGGTTGGGCCTCTGCTGAGAGGAATTTGTCATTGTAACTGCCAGGCGGTTCACTGGAGCAGTAATGAGAGTTAATGTGTTGGTGGAGAGCACCCATCGATATAATCTGTAATACCTGATGGGATGGACCTTGTGTTTTGACTGCAGGGCTGAAAATGCAGCAAGTATTTGGCGATCATCATGCTGCTGTTTTTCAGCAAAAAGACAAGTTTTTCCAAAACTTCACATAACAGAAGTGCAATAATTGCTTGATAACCATTCTGGGGACCATTCTTTCATTGGTTTATTGCTTTCTAGATACAACTTGAAAGTTGATCGCATTTATCTCAGGTATAAATCACAGTTGGTTTGTAAAACAGCAGGGCTGACTTAATGAGTTTTTAGAAATGCTAGCAGACAGCCTGTCTTTTATCTCAACAACTGCGTGACAGAGTTAGATGACATTTGTAATCACATGTATGGTCCCCAGAGGATAAAGCCTTGTGATTCCCCAGACTTGTCCTGTAGCGCCACCAGCAGGTTGATGTTTGTACCTATCATGTGAAATATGTCCACATCTACTGAATGGATTGCCACAAAAATGTTTACAGACATGTTTGTTCCCCAGAGGATTGTTAATAACAGTGTTGATCCCCTGACTTTCCATCTAATGCCATCATTAGGACACAATTGTATTTTTTCCCAAACTTTGGTTTATGACCAAATATCTGTAAAACTAATGCTATTTCCATTAGCCTCAGCTGTACTTTGTGTTTTGTGCTAATTAGCAAATGTTAGCATGCTAACATGCTAAACTAAGATATTCAAGCATTTAGTTTTAAGCAGCACTGTTTTGAAATAAACCTCAAAGAGCTGCTCGCACAGCTGTAGATTTCTTAGTATTAATAGCATTATTAAGTGTAAAAAGATATATTTATGTAAATAAATATTTGATCAACTTCACATTAAAGCTGCACTTGTCATTTCTGTCTGTGGCTTGCTATAAATGACAGCAAAATGGCAATTTAAACTAAAAGAAAAATGTGGTTAAAGGGGCACTCCACTGATATTGCACATCATGTTTATTTTTGTCAACATGAAAAGTATTAATGCTAGCCTGTAGTAGCCTGTGGTAACTGTAAAATGGCTTCTGTGGAGAAGCTTTTTCAATAACCCTGATGATGTCAACAGGAAAGTGTGTAGCCTGCTTTTTAATTTGGTACTAATTACAGAGACAGTGTTTAGTTTGTACACTTCCAATTGATTAATTGCTAGTGTAACCTAGAGAGTTTTTAGTCAGTGGTTCACTGCTAACACACCAAAATATGAAATGTGTCTCCAGGCAACCACACAATTCAACTTCTCCTATATGGAGAATACAGTTCGTAATAATTAATGAATAATTAATAAATATTACCATGGGTTTAAATGGAGCAGTTCCTTTAATGATATTGCTATTTTCCCTATAATTACTACTAAATGACAAAGTTTGTTCCTGCAAAAAACGCACAAAATGAATAGGATATTATTAGAAAATAACTTACGTTACAAACTGGGAGAGTGAGCATTTGACAGATTTGGGCATTTAACAAGCAGAAGGATTCTAATGAAAGACACTTTCGAGTTGCATCATGGGAAGTGTAGGATGGGTTCGACCCATAATAGGGAATACAAGTCAGGACATCGCCACCTCTGCTGCTTCTATTTTGAACGCCCCAACTTTATTGATGTGCAATATTAAATTACTGGAGTAGCCCTTTAGGAAATCCTGTAATTCAATTTCACAAAGCATACTTATGTAGGCCTATACTAACCTAGCAAGTTAGTGCTGTTTTATACCAGGGGAAGGCAACGTGAGGAGTCCAGCTGTCCGTGGACAGAGCACTTATCCGCTGTTGTTTTGGAAGAAGGTTTTATTTTATAATCCATCATTTTCATCTGGGCAAAAAAGGCATACATATATCTATTGCCCTCTGCAGCTTTGAATTATGTATTCATTTGTGTTAAGCCATGCATTAGTAAGAAGTCTTCACACTACAGGTGTTTACAGCTGGATTAAGGTGGTGCAACTATATGTAAATGGTTATTTGTATCTATACCAAACAGTTCTTTAGTGTGACCTGCCCATTATTTTTACCCAGGGACCTCTTACACAGCTTCCAGCTACAGGTCCTTTTTCCTAGTAATTCTCCATTCGGCGGGATGACAAACGTAGAGCTGTTGGGCCGAGCTGTGTTATCCATGTTTCCACCTCTCAGGAAGAAGATTTATCCTCTAACTCAAGCTTTTATTTATTTATCTACCTGTACTATGTGTGATTTGCTCCAAGGCCTTCGCTAACGCTTTAGGGATGGCGCTAAAGAAGACGGATGGGAGTAATTAACATCACCTGGAGCTCTGCCACCGTCACCACGGTTACCAGCGAATTATCCCCAGAATGTACAGGCAACCTCCCTATCTCTCACCTTCTCTTCTTTAATTTTCTTTCCATTTTCTTTTTCTTTACCTTTTTTCATTTTTTTTCAACTACAGCTCACTCTGTTAGCATTCTCTTGTGTTTTCAAGGGTTTGTGTAGAATGAGTATTCTGGGTATATGTATGCACTCATAAACTTCATATCTGGGTTCGACAGACCTGGATAAACCTAATGCTGCCATTCCAAACAATACTGTCATATGTAAACACCTTATCCATGTTTTTTATTGCCTACCTTTACACAAGTGTATCTTCAAATTGTAGTATGTTGTACTGATGTAGTATTTATTCAAAAATAAAAACTGTGTTCTTCATCTGGTTAAGAGTTAAACCCACCAAGATATAAAAGGTGTATGGTAAAAATGTGACAAACTGGATGAAAAGTCAATTTATGACAACCACAACGCTGAGTCATGCATCAACATTATGAAATATTTCATGAGGTTAATCAATTTGTACATACATTCATTCACTTTGGTTTATGACTGAACACCTAACCCCCATCATCCAAAGCTGTACTTTGTGTTTAGTGCTAATTAGCAAATGTTATTGGCATGTTATTAGCATGCTAGCATTGTCACTGTGAGCATGGTAGCATCGACGCTATAGTTAGCATGCTGAAGTCAGCCTTTACCTCAAAGCAGTGCCCTGCAGCCTCTCAGAGCTGCTAGTATGGCTCAGTTCTCTGTATGCTTTTTTAGCCAGTTTTTTTTCTTTGTCTCTATTTAGTTTCTCTCCATCTTCTTTTCTCTCCAAACCCTTCTCTCTCCCGGTCGTAGCGGCACACTTTAACACTCTGCAACACACGCCAATAATCGTAGTTTATGTTGTTGTGCCTGAGTGTGAAGTGGACCCAGGAAAAGGTTACAGGGACAGCAGGGTAAAGATGGAGAGATAAAAGGTCAGAGAAGAGGGGAAGTGAGCAGGAGGGAAAGAAAGGAGGGGTGATGGTGAGATTTATTTGCTGGCTTTGCAGACTGGATCCAGCTGAATCCAGAGGCGAGCTGCAGCACTGAGAGGGTCATACAGACAGGCTTTGATTTCCAGGAAAGGAAAGCGGGACTTGGAGAGGCAGAGAGAGCAGCAGCCGGGCATTCAAAATACAATCTGATTTTCTGCCAGTCTGTTTTTCCTTTTCTCTCTTACCAGTTTCATCTTCTTTCCATCTTTCTTTACCCTCGGTTCACATTCTCTTTGCACTTTTCTAATCGTCTCTGTGGTTCTGGCTCCGGTGTGAGGTGAGTCAGTAGATGGGGTGTAAAGAGCGAAGGGTTTGGCCCCACAGTGCCAGAAGAGGCCCACTTCACAGTCTCACATCCAAAACCACTGTTTCACCAACAGAGAAGCCAGCTAAGAAAGCACTTTTCATAAATGCAGGATCACAGTTACATCTATGAGCGTTCAGGCAATGAGGGATGAGCGAGATCCAGCAACCCCAAATCGTTTCCTTACTCCCATTAAAACGTTCAAATTAGATTAAAAAAAAGAAAGAAAGAAAGAAGGAGGAGGAGGGGAAATGTGATCGGAGCTCCAGCGTTTTCTTGATTCGGAGCAGAAAATCCTATTTCATGGTGGTGTGGAATTCCATTCCAAAAAAACTTTTTATCGGTTCCCTCATCTAACTTGCTGAGGGATTTTTAAAAATCTATTTCTCTCTTTCTTACTCTCCAGCTCCCTCTCTCATCCTCTCTCTCTCTCCCCCAGCGGTTTAGCAAAGAGCTGAGAGCGTAGATCAGCAGACAATACACGATTTCCAGGCATTTGTTTTTAATTTGCAGTCATTGAAGGCTTGCCATCGTGCCTGCGCCGGTTGATTGTATTACCAGGAGATACACAGTAATTGGGGAGATTAAAACCTCCCCCTTCTCTCATTTGATAGTCTTGCAGAAACCAAGGAATGTCCATTAGGCCCTTGAATGTTGATTAGAGAGACAAATCTGATGTCCAGATAGCTGATGATAGGCGAAGTGGATTTTCTTGTAGAGTGCTGAGTGTTTCACGATGTCACGCAGCGCTCATTAAAAAAAGAAAAGAAATGGGGATTGGATTTGGATGAGATGATTATAACGTCATGTGGAGCCATCAGACTCCTGGAAGAGCATCACAGGAAGGATGGTCACGGCTATAAGATGGAGGGGAAGTAACAGTTGTGTGTGATGTATGTCTAAGTCAGATGGTAAAAGATGAGAGGGAAACATACGATCGCCTCCTTCATATACAAGTTGTAGACATCTTGTGAATGCCAGGTTGTCTGCACGTCCTTACAAAGTCTTCACATGTCTTGAGGTTTGATTAACTTAATTCAAGGCATCAGAAGTCTTTGGATACACCTGTTGAAGAGGACATCCAGCTTTTTTTCCTACTAAAATCCTGTGTGTTGCTTGACTCAAGAGCCATTTCTATCTGCAACTGAGTCTTAAGGCCGGGGTATGCTTGAAACAAAGTTTATCTAAAGTCAAAAGGATTTATGGCTGCTCCAAAATGCCACACTCAAAAGTGGGGTGAAAACCATGTCACCAGAGAGGAGTGTGATGTGATAGTCATTTAAATGGGGATAACAGTGAACGGTAAATTGAGTAAGCCCCTTGAACCCAGAATGGCCAATCATAGTGTAACATCGTAGCCAGGGCCTAACAACAATACGACTCTGCTCCATAGACTCTCATGCAATCGTTTCAGATTCAGAGGTAGTCATGGTTAATTGTTGTGTCCGGGGCACATGTAATAGTGACAGAAAGAGGTTTTTGATTTCCAACGTGGTTGGACAGCATGTCGTATGAACCGCTTCGTTTCTTGCATAACCTGGACATTGGACCGACATGCACACACCAATGAAAACCAGGCTCATATACCAACCAAGAGGCATGCATTCAAACTCAAAAATAAAAATATATAAAATGCCAGAGTCCTCCTCCGTCCTCTGCCTGTCCTGTAACTGCTGCATGACCTTTGACCCTGACTTTGGAGGTTCATCCTCGCCAATAATCCTCTCAGTCTCGCTCTGAGCTCGTTCTCTCATGCCTAGTCATGCACACAAACTCCAGCCAACTGACACCCTTGCCAATATTCAGCCCTTTTGCCCCGTCCTTATTGAATCTGAATTCTATCCCTGACAGCTGCCTACTGGAATTTAAGTGACGTTGAATAATATTACACATTTTTCTTCTCTTGTATGAAACTTGAAATTCGTCTGAAACGTTAATTTCAACAAAATATTCTGGATGAAAAAAAACCTTGCATTTTCCTTTTTCCTTTGATTTCAGTTCCACTCAAAGATCTGCCTGATCATATTAAAACTCCTTCATGTTATTTATTCCTCACGCTTTTTTTGTGCCTCCCTAACATTCTAACTATTGCGTCAGAACCTCTGTTCTTGTTCCCTGCTAGGATGATCACTGATGCTCAGTCTTGGCCTCCATTAACTATCCACACTCCACCTCAACCTTTCTCAAGGTTAATCGAGAGGGAATTATAAAGGGAAGCACATCAGAGAGGTAACAAGGGAGGCTCGTGAAAAGATTTGGGAAAGAATGAAATAAGAAAGTAAAAAAAAAAAAAAAAAAGGTTATGGGTGATTGAGCAGGGGAGTCAGAGATAGATACAGATACTTGTGTTGCTCTCTGAATCTATCAGTGTAAACTCAGGGAGATCAATAGATTTGCAACCACGTGTATACACACTGATCCACATGACCAGGATAATAACAGACACACACACACAAAAACACACGTACACACACACACACAGACACACACGCACGCACGCACGCACACACACAGACACACACACGCACCCACACACGCGCGCGCACACACACACACGCACGCGCACGCACGCACACAAACAGACACACACACACACAAACGCACGCACACACACGCACGCACACACACGCACAAACACACAGACACACACAGACACACACGCACACACACACCACACACACACACACAGACACACACATACACACAGACACACACACACACACACACAGACACACACACACACACAAAAGCACACACACACACGCATGCACGCACGCACACACACACACACCACACACACACACACACACATACACACACCACACTAAACACACATACACGCACACAAACTATTTCACATCATGTAGTCTTTGATGCAAATTGCTGTAATTATTTTAGCCTTTTTATTTTTAGATATGTTACGCTGCAGTGGAGAGAGATGGGGAATAACATGCAACAAAGGTTGGACCTTTGAAAATTACAAATAGACGGATGTTTTTTAAGCCTATTTGTTTATTCTTTGGAAAATTGTTACTATTAAGAATTGACTTAGCTATTAAGAGTTCATATTTTCTATATCTGCACTAACTAACACAGGACCACTTTGGTTTGGAAGAAAACGTCTTTAACAGGTCTTTATTATTTAGGATCATGGTGCTTTATTTATTGACATCAGATATAATGATATCCCAGGAAGTGTAAGTTACACTGAATCTCAAAATAGTTCTATCATCAGAATCAGAATCAGAAATCCTTTATTAGTTCCACAGCGGGGAAATTTACATGATATCATCATCATCATCATATGTGTGCTGCAGTTGGGTTTAAAGAGCCCTCCATGTCTCCATGCCTCTGGTTATCACAGCTGCAGCTCCAACCGATGACCATGTTGCCAAAGCAGTGGACCAGACGACAATGACTAACTCCTCGTTGTGTAATAATAAAATGAACGGGTACATCTAGGCCTAACTTGTATCTCTAAATGTTTTTACTTGTTAAATATGCTCTAGTTGTGAAGGACAGGCATAGATAAGATGGTTTAAGATAAATCTTTATGGATCCCCAGAGGAGAAATTCAAGTGTTGCAGCAGCACAAGGATAGAAATAAGCAGAGATCAAATGAGAAAGATAATAAAACCTACCCTAATTAGAAGTATATCAAGAATAGAATTTGAAACTTGAAAGACCAATATATATGTACGTACATATATATATATATATATATATATATATATATATGTATGTACATATATACTGTATATGTATGTACATATATATATATGTGTACATATATATATATATACTGTATATGTATGTACTGTAAAACTGCATTTGATAGCCCTGGCTTTTATTTGCTTGAATCACTGAACTCAACTGGCCTATATTAGGGAAAGGTGTCTATATGGGACAGGCCTTTAATTCCCTTTGGAAAAACTCTTGCTCAGTAAACCAGTATACCAACAACACACCTCTGTTTATCCTCTTAAAACCCACCTGCCCCTCAGCGACAAGCCTATTTAGCATAACGTAAAGGAAAACTAAAAAAAGAAAGGTGAATTTTTTGGAGACAGCAAGGTATCAAGCATACCAAACAACACGGAGCAGGAAGAAGAGAAAATATTGTTTACATCAGTTAAAGTGCGGTCTCTGTTAGCAGACGGTGAGCACTGGATTTCACATGACAATATTCACAACTAGGATTAATTTTTATAAAAAAAGACTGGGGTGTGTGGTTGGACCATGTCCTGGATGTAGTGCGGGCCTGAGCCCACACTACACAGAACGATAGTTATGAAACTAACTATTAATTTTTCACTTTCATATACTGTATATTTTGTTTTTTTCATTTGCAGATTTTATGTTTTCAGATTCAGGTCTTATTTTTCACTTTCAAACAGAATAGGTAACAAAGACAAAACACGTTAAAGGAAGAAAGTTGAGCTGGACACTGAAGAAGGTAAAGTTCCCTCACACTACAGCTAACAGCATGAAGCTAGTTCATGCAATGCTTCATTTACAGCTTTGGCAAATTCCGCACCTAAAAACGTATTTTACTACCATTATCATAACATTTAGTATCATTTCCCAGAGTATCTATTTAAAATAGTGAGCAGGTTGTCCTGGTGCACCAAGAGAATACTGCGCTGCGTTCACAGCACTATGTGGAAGTGGGAAACATCAATCCCTAAAGTATGTCTGTTGAACCCCCCCAGATCAGGGCCAAAAGTCTGAAAGAGAAAAAATACGATCTGAAACTAAAAGAAAGATTTGAAACTGTAAAAAATAAGATGTGAATCGGAAAACATAAAATCTGACTGAAAAACTCAAATACCAAAATATATATGAAAGACAAAAGTAAAAATAAATAATGTATTCCAAAGAATAACAGAATCTAAATAATATTCAACCTGAAAAAAACTTTTCATACACTTATCTTAGTTTGAATATATTTTATTTTATTTTTCAAAGTTCAAAATCAAAACTTTCAGTTTCAATTGTTTTTTTCAAATTATCAAAACTTTTGGCCTGGATTGAGCTTCATAAATAGGTAAGTACTAGTGTCTTGAATTGGATTCAAGCAGCCAATGCAGGCTGGTGAGGAGCGGCACAGTGTAAGACAGCTTGGATAGGGTTAAGATCAGCAGGGCTGCTGCATTCTAGATGAGCTGCAGTGGTTGGTTGCTATAGTCTAGGCTTGAGATGACCAGAGCCTGGACCAGAACCTGGAATGGACATATCCTCCTGATGTCGGGGAGAATCTGCGGGAATGGGTTGTCACAGAGATGTTAGCAACGAATGGGACACTACAGCTTTCTCAATGGTTAAAGAGAGGTCACAGTTGGGAGATGCCTTCCCTGCAAGGAACAGCAGCTCAGCCTTGTCAACACATTCCCACCAATGCAGGCCTGGCGTTCTGTTAACATGGTGGTCTGAGCACCCAGTAAGAGTTGCTCGTGCAGCAAAATGGATACAATCCCTCAATGGCTGCCCATCCTTGATCACCTTCACTTGTGTATGAAAGCAAGCAAGCTCTTTTCATACACATGTACACATACATACTTCAACTTCTTAGCAGAGTAAAAATGTGTCCTGTTTAGTGAATGTTGATTGAAGTTTGGTGAATAACCAGCTGTGAAAGCCGTTGGTTAAAGAGGTATGTGGCCTGGTTATAACAACAAATGTTCTGCTGCCCTTAAGCTCTGAGCTTTGCATTAAATATGTGGGTGTTGCTGCTGTGCATTAAGTTACACTTTAGATCGTGAATAATTCCCCACAAGGCCATTATCAGGCAATTAGTGCAGGTATTGATAGCTTAATGCAGCAGTGAAGGATAGCTTGCGTGCATGTAGTGGCATTAGTTATGGGGATTAACACTTGCTTCTGTGATGCAGCCTTTCGATAACAGCTAACAACATCTGTTGTCAATCAGTCTGAGAATATTTCTCTGTCTCACATGAGCTGACAATTGAGAAATGGTTAACTTTTGCATAAATGTAGAGCTTGAGAGCCAACATGAGTTTGTCTATTTCACATCCAATTTCCTGTACAAATGTCAAACATGGAGGCATTGATATACTTCACCAGCAGCAGGTCTAATCACGCCTTTTGCTATGGAATCCTCTGTGTTATCATCTAGATTTTGTCATAAAAACTTAACACAGTCCAAGAAAGAGTCAGCCTTGGACCATGATTTTGATCAGCTTTCAAGTTTCACCGTGTTAAAACAAAACCAGCTGGGAAAAGAACAAACTGCTCCTTGCTCTAAAATTTCTGCTACTGCCTCCCTAATTTTGACCATTTCTGATTTTTAAAGAGGAACTTTACATATAAGGCCTTTACAGGTCAGTTTGCTACCCTGTCTATAAAGAAATGCTATGATCATCCAGCAAAAACTGGGTGTCTTGACCTCTGCTTGCCTCGGTTTTGACTATTCTTATGTAAAACTGTCACTTGCAATTCCCCCAACTGTATGTTAGTTCAACACTAAATCAATGGAGTTTCACTTAAAACATTTACGTCATAATCATCAACCTCTCATACTTACTTAAGCTTAGGTGACAAATAAACTTAAAATGACACAAACAGTGGATATTAAGTTTCTATTACCCAAATAAGGACCTCTACTAATTAAAGTCCGTGACACAACAAGCCGATTATTTGGCCGTCGGCTAATGTCGGTCCTTCTGTGAGAGTCGGTCGGCCTCGTATTTCCGGTGCGTCCGGCACCATCGGCACTTTCCGATCCTGCTCTCTGATTGGGTGTTCAGTTTAAGCGCACACAGAGTCTCTTTTAATTTTTCATCTTCATCTCATCTGATCATTCATATACACGGATATTTTCTCAACAACATGGCTGTCTGGAATGATATGTTCAGCGAGAGTGTCGTGGGAAAATGCGGGAAACACTTCTTTGATTTAATGTGTGTATCATAACATTTTTGTAACACTGCTTGTATATTTACAGTCATAGGTCTTCCGGTTTCCCTTTTCCAATGATGAATATAGACTTCCACCACCTGCTGGTATTCAGAGTTATTTCCTCTCACACAGGTGCAGAACGTACGTGCTAGTTGGCTGTTGGCTGCAGTCTTTGCGGTGTGTTCAAATGTATCAGTCTTCTCTGTCGCCACTAGTTCTTTGAGGACTGTTTGGTGTGTCTGGGCCTTAACATGACAAAGCAGCAGATTTTGGGTTATTCTTAAAAAAAAAAAAAAGAACTAGCTTTGTGAGCTAGACCTAATAAAGTATCATATCTTGGCTCTCTAATTCTCCAGTTGCTATGAGTAGGATTTAACCCAATCCAGTTTTAAAGACGCAGGTACAAGCCGGGTTCAGGTAAGAGTTACAGTACCATGAAGAAGTCTAAGATAACTTACAAATAAGTGCTTAAGAGAGGAATGACTGAAAGAAACTGAGCACACTGGAGGTGTTTTACTGCGTATTTCAGTTGTACATCTCACACCTCTGACAGAACAGATACGCTTCTATTTTAATCAATACAGCTGTCTACACATGCGGCATAACGGCTCACCTTCCACTTACACAAGACTTGCGTGAAAGCAAACTGAAGCATATTTTTTATGCTTCAAGTCTCTACAGCGATTGTGTATTGGGTTCTGAGTGCTGCTAAAATGTGAGTGACCTACGCTGAATGCTGTGCCTGAACACATCTTGTAGACTCAGATGAAGCTGCCGCTGCTGCCCACGCTACGCCTCCGGAGTAGATGCTATGTTACCCTCATGTGTTCAGTGGTGACTATAAAACAGTAAGTTATGCCCATTTCCACATCTTTGTGTCTGCTTCCATGTCATATTATTGTTTTTTTCTTCTTCTTCCAGCTGGTATCTGAGTATTGAGCCACCATTCACATCTCTGTTATGTTTCCCACATTAGAGCTGCTTTAGCTGCTGTTATGATAACAGAGCCGACCCAACCTCTTCCTCCCCTTCAAGCCTTTCGTGACGGGAACCTTTGCGCTATTGTTCTCTCTCACTCTGTTTCTTTCCATGGACAGCCAAAGGCTTGTTTGTGTGCTGGATCACTTTTTCTTTTCCCTGCAGTTTGAGTTCCAGCATCTTAGTTTTAGTTTGTTTTCATTGGCCTTGAAAAAGGTGCTTTACTCCTTTTAAAGTCAGAAGTAATGTAGTGGGCAGAGGATCCCACAGCTGTTGGTGCATTTGTTGTCCAGCTAAAGAACACTGCCAGTGGTTTCGTGTAGTGACAGATAACATTTGTTTGTCGTCTTCAAAATTAAGCTTTTAATCCTTTTAATTTCCTGAGCTAAAAATGTAATGTGAAACTGATGGCTCACTTCTGGCAATATCCTCCTCTGTAACCAACAATACAGCCACGATCCATTAACACATACTTTAAGTCACCTCTCGCTCGAGGCCAGCAGGAATCTTACTTATTGCCCTTATTGTTAAGATGCACTTGTTAAAAACAACATAAAGCCGAGCATGATGGAAACTTTGAACTCCTGGCCAATGAGGTAAGAGGATTAAATCTGTCATTTGAATCGACTCTTCTCTTCTTGTTTCCTGTTTCTCCTCTCATCCATCTGATACCTCTGTGTTTGTGTTTACAGCACCGCTAATCCAGCTCAGCCTCTCCTCTCACACTTCCTCTTGGTGCTCAGTAGTCCCAGCTACAGGTGGGAGCATCACACCAGGGTAACACTGCAACTCACTACAAGCCCTTTTTTGAGTAAAAAAAAAACTGTAAAAGAAACTCTATTATGTCTTGTACTCCACAGCAACAAAGTACAAGGCAACATCACAAACCCTCTGATGTGGTCCTCTGTCGAGACAGATAAAAACAAATATAAACAGTATGTTGTGTGGAAAGGTTTCACATCTTAGTCCAAGTAGTAATACCACAATTTAAAAATACTCTACTTTAAATGAGCACTCAAATATACATATATATGTGTATATATATATATATATATATATATATATATATATGTGTATATATATATATATATATGTATGTATG
>CALSCE010010630.1:2127366-2139866 GCA_943593645.1 Bovichtus variegatus
ATATATATATATATATATATATATTAGTAAGAAGACATTGCTCTGTCCCTACCTCCAGCTGCTTCTCACTTCCCCCAGGTCCACACATCTCTGAGGAACTTTCCACACCTGCCATTCTCCACCTGTCCACCGGATGCTCCCCATCCACCTGTTCACGTTCCCAAATCCTCCTCCCCTGCTGACTCACCTGCCTCTCATCGTCTCTTCAGCTCTTCACTTTACATTCCTGCCTTCAAATGGAACTTATGAGCTCGTGGTTACGAAGTCGTGTACAGGATATGCTTTAAGGGGTAAAGCCTGAGAAGACTGCTGTTTGGCAACAGCATGTTGGCGTTTAGAAGATATTGAGGCAAACAGGTAAAAATAATAATAGAAATAATAATAAAAATAATATATTATTGTGAGCGGATGCGCTCACACAGGGAAACTGCAGAGGGAGAATGAAACGAGGGAGCGTTCTTTGGGAGCGTAAAACAGTTTATTAAAGGCGGCTCGGTCTCTGTGTCTGTCTCCGTCTCCGTCTCCGCTCTTCTGGGTGTCGTTCCGTCCTGTCCGTCTCTCCGACATGAACCCAGCCTACTTCAAGCCAGAACCAGGTCATCGGCGTGCTTTTATTGTGCGACTGATTACCTGATTCCGTCCAGCTGCCTGGCCCCCAGCTGAGCCACTCCCATCTCCTCCCCAGCAGCCGACCCAGCCATCACACCCCACTGCCACAATTATATATTATTATTACCATACTACAATATATAAATTTATCATCCACCGAAAAGTGAACTTCCATAGCTCCTGTCCTGTCATTTATGAAAACGAGGTTGTGAATAACACAAGAGCCAAAGTGTTGTGCTAATTTGCCTTTAATGAGCTCATATTATTCTGGAGTAATTTATCTTTTTTCATTTATCTAAACCTGCGCACTAGAATAATTCCCAACATATTGTTCCTCTACAAGGATTCTTTATTATAACTCCATGAAATATGTTTTGTGTATACCATCATCATCATAGATTGATCCATGCTATTACTCTAATCAGTATGTTGAGCCATGTATCTGCCCCCCCCCTGTACAAATGGCTTCATTGTAACAACATCCTCGCCCAAATAATGACAAAGTTAAAACAGAGCTACCTCCGGGTGTAAATTAACTCAAGGGGAATATAAACATGAACTGCTGGTTTAGAGGATTGACTGGAAAGAATGGAAATACTGGTGCAAGTGCGCGTGTGTTTCATTTTGCAATAATATCAGCAAATATTTTGCATGTGCGCACTTGCTGATAAATACCTACTAAAAAGACTTAATAGCTCGACATTTGGGACAACACATTTGTGTGTGTTTGTGTGCGTGTGCACACATTTTGTGGCATGTACGTCAACTCCACACAATCTGTAAATTATTGTCCATGACCCTTTGTATTTAATGCAGCATTTCAAGGGCATATCAGCATACATATCAACATGTGTAACCTGCAGCTGGCTCTAATCTGTCTGAAGGAGTGTGTGTGTATCGCAGGTTAGCCGTGTGTATACTGCTCAAAGCGGGCAATGGAAGTTTGCTTCAACACCAATGTTGGATGTTTGTGTACACAAAGGAATGTGTGTATACTGTGTGTCCATTCACGTGTGGTTTACTCCATGAATGTTTATTGCATGGTTCATACATTTGTTAAAAATGAGGTCAGCTAGAAGTGCATTATTTCCATCCATCCATTATCTATGCCCACTTGTATTTTGCAGAGACTATTGCCGGCTGGTTGGGCTCTGCAAACTTATGCAGTTAGATAGTCGCGGCTCTGGTGCCCCTGACCTTATCTCTTCTTCTTCTGCTTCCTTCCAAAACACACCAGCAATCAGATAATCAAGACAAAAATAATGTGGAAGCGCTTAGAAAACAATACAAGCTGTCCAATGGCGATATGCAGCCACAGTAAACCTTTAAACAAAGAAATGTCATGTGCATCTTTTCCTGCTTTCTTCTTCTACTGCTACCTTCCCGTGTGCTGCTGTAGATGTGTCCACAGTTCCTTCCACACTGATGGAGAACAACAGCAACCACACAGAGAAGAGCGCAACTCTTCATTATTACAAGTATGTACATTATAACTGTTGTGGTCAGTGCAGCTGTAGGGGACATGGCGCGAGGCTTGAGGAACATTGTGAGACCTTACCCAAGCTCACATTAGGCGAGAAGTGTGGAGAACCGTGGACAGGTGACCATACACACTCACATTCACATCTCCAAGTAATTTAGAGTCATGAATCACCCCAGAATGTGTATCTCGATTCAAAACCAGGCCTTTGTTGCTGTGAGGTGACAGTAAAGGACACACCAAGTGGATTATCAGGCTTCGGTTGATGTCGGACTGTCAGGTTGCAGGAAGTGCGGGAGGGTCTAGACACAAAGGATCATGGGAAATTGAGTCCAACAGCTCAATCTCCATACTGTGAGGATCCCCACCACACTTATGCCCATATTTGTGTGTGTGTGTGTGTGTGTGTGTGTGTGTGTGTGTGTGTGTGTGTGTGTGTGTGTGTGTGTGTGTGTGTGTGTGTGTGTGTGTGTGTGTGTGTGTGTGTGTGTGTGTGTTGCATGCACATGCAGATGTGTGTTTACTTGCAGACCTCCCTCTGCCTGGTGTTTGCTCAGAGAGGAGGATCACAGAGCTGTGAAGAGCAGGATTAAGCACCTTCACACCTTGACTACACACAAGCAGCCAAGTGATAAAAGGAAGATACACATTGCTGAGTACATGCACACACACACACACACACACAGTAAGCAAAACACAGCAGCTGTCAGATCATCATTTCACCGATGAAGTCAACCTTTAATCCGGTCTTTTAGGCTGGGTGGTGACCTGGAGAGATTAGAGAACTACTTCGTCACAAGTATCCAACCAAGATTCAACATTTTTTGTAGTAACACATTGGCATTGTTATTGGCAAATAAACCCTCAATTTGATTTGAAATACTCTATCCCACATGCTTCCCACTGCTGTAAACATGCGGCAGGTCTTACAGAAGAGGATGGTGTGGAGTCAGCACGTTCCTGTTTCCACTTAAGGAAGCGTGGTGCCAACTAATGTTTTCAGGCTGTGTACTGTTGTATTCTGATTAGAAAACCAAAGACTTATGGTGGCTGAAAGAGAACAAGCAGGTTGAAAAATGCTCATCATTGTTCTTGGTATTTTTTCCATAGTTTTATCCATATATCCAATACTTAAATGGTTATTTTTATCTTTTATGTTTGTCTGATTTCTGTCAAGTATCAAATGTACAAATGAGTGCAACACAATGGCCCTGTTACAACGCCACACTACTTCCACCTTAGTTCCTGACAAACAAGAGTCTCATAGAGCTAATAGGGGTCCTTGTCAGGTAAAAAAATACTTTCCTTGGCTGTATTCATATTTCTCCTTGACCATGCAGCTGTAGATTATTGGCAGTAATAAAATCGATCCTCTTTTCCTCCTTTTGTATTTCACTGCATATTTATTTGCCTTGTACAAATAGACATACAGCACCCCATCCCTCCTCTCCACAAACAGACACACAGAACTACACACTGCGCATCACCATCACCAGGTGATGAACTCACACATCTGTTTTCTAATTCAGGATCTCCTGGGAAACCCTTCAGGGGTTAATGGTCCGGTGATGCTGCTGATGGTCTGATAGCGACCCACAAAGCAAACTGACCTTTAAGAGGAAAAAAGCCCTTTGCCATTAGCTTCCATTGATTTTTATTGATCCTGCATTGATTGTTATCAGAGTTCTTAACAGGCTTGGCACTAACCAGACCGTGTGTTAGCTCAGCCAAGCCTGAATCCTCCGTATCTTTAGAAGCCAGTTAGTGCTAATGCTGCAGCTTGTCATCACTGCAGGGGAGTCTGAAATGGAAGCGTGTTTCTGCTCGCTGTAACACTAGACTAAGTAGGAGAAGGTCCAAAATCAAAGGAAAGGTTAGATGTACTGTGATAAAGCTGATTCTGAGTGGTGTTAGTGCAGTTGTTGCCGACCTCAGATTCCTGAGAAAGAGAATATGATACAGAGATTTTGTGATAGTGGTCAGCTGTGATTAGCTGGAAGTGTCGGCGTCCTGTTACACAGGGGAGTCTGGGATAGAGAGAAGGCAGAGAAAGAGATACAATTGATTCCCTCAGGAAGTAAGATGAGGAAGTTGATAAAGGTTTTTGTCAGAAAACATAAATTGGCAATTGGGCATCCTGGTGGCCCAGCAGCCTGTGACCTTGATACAAGTCTTTGGCATCTTTTGCTTTTCGTTAAGCCCATGTTTCCTGTATGCTCTCTGCTATCAAAGTATCCAGAAAGGGTTGAATATCATAAATCTATCAAAAAAATTAGCATACTGTAAAATCTTAAATTATTTAAATCAGTGGCCTTTTAAATAAGAGACAGGCTTATAATAATGGCCAAGTACAGTAAGTATGTTCCAACTAAATTCCTATTATTTCAAATGTTCCCGGTCCCCTGTGTTGTTTACCAGTTGTCTTCATAAATCAGTATAATGTAAATTCCACTCACTCCACTTTGACATGTTTCTCAATCAATGTTAAGTTATTTTTAATGACATTTTTAATGATTTGTCAAATAAAAGCTCTTCCAGCCTTCCCTTTATTGGTAGGCTTTTAATGTGAAGGAAATGTTGAGTTATCTTTTCAATTGACCAGAAATGGCAAAATGAAAAGAATCAGTAAATAAATGTAGTATTTCTGTGAAGAAAACCAGAAGTGAGAGCAGCAGCAGGGAGGATGACATGACTCTGTTGTACTGATGGAATTTGAGCTGTAGAAATGTACGTTATACTACATTTACCATTTGGCCTGTTGTAACGGGCTACAAGTAATTCCAACTCCACAAAGATTTTTTAACTGGCCTTTATTAGCAACCAGGCTGACCATGATTTGAATACCAGCTTTTATATGAGAGTATGAGCTATTGCTTGTGTAAATACAGTTTATAGAGAATGTTTGAAAGCCCTTTGGAAACCTTTGTTTAGTTTCAAAGTAGTATTTGTTTCAAGCCAAAACATCACAAGGCACTTTCTCTCCTGCTCCTATAGAAAAAAGAGCAGCCAACACAAACATAAAGTGTCAACTAGTGGGGCAATGAAAAATGAAATCCCTTTTGGAAAGTCGAAAGTAAATATTTGACCACTTGAAATGTAACAACATAAAAAGGGTCAGAGCGCATTCAAGCTAGGTGAATGTAAATACAGCTCTGTTTCATGACTGAACACGAAACATTTTATGTTAGACGTGAGACCTTTTTCTTTTTGCTTCATACCACAACAACAGAGGCAGAGATAAAGGTTTCATTCTCTCACACTACCAGGCGCTACTTCCCTTGTGTATACTGTAAACTATCACGTCGGCCGGATTTGCACCTTGTCATCCATGTATGACGAAATATGTGTGAACAAATCATAGGTGTATTAATGCGGATTACCTCGTTTATCACAGTGAATAATTGAAAACAAGGCTCAGTGCCTGGTTTATGGAGGACAACAGAGAAAGAAAGAGACGTGGAGTCGCTGGGCAACATACCAGCCTCACACATATACACCAAAGTAATAAAATAAACAGGCAAGAAACACATCGTCGCCCCTCATCCTTCTCTCAAAAGTGAGAGCTCTTGATGTTTATTAAACTTTTACACCTTCCCCTGCTCTTTCGGTTTCTTTCCCTCCTTCATTAGTCCTCCTGGCATTTCTTTTCTTCCTCTTCCTTTTCTTTCTTCATCCCTCCATTTCCAAATTCAGCAAACCCAGAGCTGAGCAAACAGCCTGACAGAAGGAGGTGGAGGGGGACGGAAAAGAGGTAAGGAAGGAAAAGAGCCATCAAATGTTGGTGGGAAGAAACACCATCCTCCCCCTTCTCACACTCGATGTTCAGATAAAAAAAAGACTGAAGAAAGGTGGAGGTGGTGGAGGAGGGGTGAAAGAGAAAGGAAAACAGTATTGATTGACACTTGGGGAGTTAATCCCTTAGCCATGCTCATGGAGAGGGGAAGGAGCCTCACAAAAAGCAGCGATCAGTGACAGGGAAGAGGTGGAGAAGGGGGAGTAACGGTGGAGCACAGACAGAGATGGAGAAGGAGGAGGAGGAGGAGAAGTTTCTTTGAAAGAACAGCTGTTGTGTTGAAAAAACACCACGCTAGCTCATACTTGGAAGATTTAAAGAATATATTTCACTTTTTGAGGATGGTTGTCACCACGAGGTTACAAAGATTGGGTAAATGTGTAGGGCTACAAAAAAATGTTTATGTGATGAGAGTACAAAAATCAATCTCATGCCCATTACTGTGTTGGTGATATCCAGCCATAATATAAGTAGAAAGGTGCTGGAAAACCATATTTACTGACATAATAAAAGTTATAGGATAAAAGTCGACAGATGTCAATGGCGTATTGGGATACTCAGTTCATACTCAGGATACTGAGGACTCAAGTTAACACAAACCAGCATCTTCGAGACTTTTGGCCAGGTAACTTGGCTACAAGAAATTTGGAGGGTACTTGAGCCGTGAGACACGCCCTGTTGTCAAGCTATGTTGTGCCTAACCACAGCAGTTTGTTTTCTGTATCTTTCTGCCCTACTCTACCCTATGTTCATGTTTGCCTGCCTGCATTCATCCTTTTGATATTGTTGCCTCTGCTCCCTAACACCTCTTGCTTGTATTTTGCCTACTGACTATTTAAACAGTTTTGTACCTGACTGCTCCTGTTTGTTGAGTCTGCTTGTGCATTGAAAATTCAGGATTTACCTTTCTTTCACGGTAAGATCCGGCCAAACATGTACCCAGCACACCCAGACCTTTTTCGGAACACCATCGTGCATCTAGAGCACCTCATGCAAGACTCAAGGTTCATTTAAAAGACTGGAGAAAAGTGGAGATGGTGGAGGTGGAGGTGGAGGTAACAGAATGATGAGAAGAGAAAGGAAGTGGTATTGATTGACGCATCGGGAGTTAAATCCCACGCAATGGGTCATGGAGATAGGGAGGAGCTTCCGAGGAGAAACGAGGGGGGAGGGTGGAAAAGAGACAGGGATGGAGGAGAAGGGAGAGGGAGGGAGAAGAGATGGATGCATGATCAGGCTTTTTTCCTCCCCCAGCTAGAGCTGTTTATTTGTCTTTGTGGAAAAGAAAGGTACGAGCCTTTAACCTAACACTAACTACCAGGTAACCCCTCCACTTGTCTCCTCCGCTCTCGAACCATTTCAAAGAGGCTCCAGTTTTATGAAACCTGACTCCAGGAACATTTATTATTTGATCAAAATAAGTGCAGATGAGTTAGAGACCTTTAACACTCACAGTGGGCACTTTAAGTGGTAATGCCTTTCAGAATAACCAACACCCTATGTTTCAGGCCTTGGTTCATTTGTGCTCAGCTTCCAGTAATGATGAATCCTCCTTCTGCCGATTACCCCTTCTCACTGCCTTCACCTCGTCTGACTGCCAAGACCGATGCATCGAGAAGGCACCTGAGGTATGGAGGCTCAAGAACAATTATAGTGTCACGAATAATTTGCAGTTGATTGATCTGCTTATAGTATTTATATCTCAGATCTTCTCCCCGTCAGAAAACCTGTTTTTGTCTGACCTGTCATCCCTGCATCATCTGTGGGGGGCTACAATGAAATAAGCTTCCCAGACGTTCATGACAGCATGTCAGGTGCCAACCTTCTGCAGCCACTTCCTGCCCCTCATCACCTGTGGCTTCACACCACCATGTTTATAAATCATCTAAAGTGTGATGCTTCTGAAAGGACAGTGCTGAAATAGTTCTAGAACATGTGATCCAATCATATTGCTTGCCCAAATACATTGTGTCCAACTGAGGTCCCTGGTTTACCTCTATGTTTTGGAAAGGAATTCTGTACATTCATCTGTGGATATGTTTCTTTCCTCAGGCTTTCACCCTCAGTTCAACAACCAGACCTACCTCATGAACCAGGTGATGGAGAACACTATTCTCTGCATCCCTTCCAGCTCCCGGCTTCAAGTCAATCCTATCAATGAAAGCCCTCTAGTTACTGCCTCCAGGATCCCACCACCCCACTGGCTCATTGACGGGCAGCTGGTCTTCATCTTGTAGCATGTTCTGTGTGTTTGCCATTGGGAAGAGGCTTCGAATACCAAGTTGATTAGGAGGGTCGCTCCAGGGGTTTCTACCGGGGACATCCTGGACAGTTCTTTGATCATCAGCTTCCACTTTTCTCACCCCGACAAGCCTGGAGGGAGCTGCTCCGAGAGGGGGTATTCTTTCATGTTTTATTCACCCCTGCCTGTTTATTAATCTAGTCATTTATGACATCACATTCCTAAATTGCCCAACAAATGTGCTTATCCACTTTTGCCACTTATCCATGCTTCACCTGCCCATCACTACCCCTTTAGACCCAGAGTATATTCCTTCTCTGACAAAGCATCAAGTGTTCCTTCTATTTATATTTTGAGCCCGATTTCCTGTGTCTGCCTGCTTGCCTTAAAGATTTTAAACCTAAGGATGTTTGCCGGCTTCCTCTCACCCCTGTGGTACTGTTCCCTCCACTGAATGCTGTTTCTAACCTGTACTCTATCTTCTAAGTAAACTTAGTTTTTACCTTACTAGTCCTGTTTGTTGAGTCTGCTTGTGGTCACTGAAATGTCGCAGTTGATCATGCTCTTTTGGGAAATAGACCAAAATGCAACAGTAACTTCTTTACTCTTAAAAGTCATCACAAAATAAAACTCACCACTTTTTTTTTTTACTTTTGGAATTGTTTGTTGTTGAGTCCTTTAAACATAAATAGTGGATCCTTGAACAAACATATCTTCAGAGCCACTAACCTCGCCTCCCCCACCAAGCTTTTTTTTCTTCACACACACACACATAAGGGGTCACTTGAACACTTTCACATGCCACACACAGACACAGACAAAAAACACACACACACACACACACACAAAAATAGTCATGCACTCACTTATACACAAAACACCTCTGTAGACTCTGGCCCCCCTGTAGACTCTATAGACGCCATTTCATAGAGAAGCTCCTGCTAAGCTGCAGGTCGATTTTAAGCCAACATGCACCATTAACGATGCCATACTGGCCTTTGTGAAGGCTCCAGGAGGGGGGCACATCCTGCTGGTGCTTTAGCCTGACGAGCATCAGGGCTGGGAGAGCCACGGACCACGGTTTATAGTGCTACTTCACAGAAGGGCTTCATGACTTAGAGAGCCTTAATGAGGTGGAGCAAGTTAATATTTTAACACTCTTGGCTATTGTTAAGCCATATGCCAGAGTGGTCCTGTCTGTGTCACCTTCTTCTGAAGAGGGAGAGGCAGAAAGATAAAAAGAGAATGGAAAGAGAAGTGAGGAGGGGAACAAGAAGCCGGGACGAAAAGAGACAGGGAATAATTGATTATGACTTTTTAACCTATATCGCTGATGTCTTCATACATCTCTACATTTTGTTTGGAAGGAGACCAATTGTTCTGTGTCCTGTTCATCAATAGAATTACTGACAAACTAGTTTTTACATGGATCAAACTAATGACCCTTTGAGTACTGTAATGTGCATCTGCTCGCTACGTCTACAGCTACACATGGTAGTTTAATATTCATTATACAATGCAATGTGTTTGTTAATTATTAATCCCTGCAGGAGTGCAGATGTGGGTTGCTCTTTCCTGATTCGGTGCATGGCACATGTATCGTGCAAATGCATGAAGTGTTATACAGTAAAGTATGAAGCACTTACAACCTTGTTATCAAAGCTATATGAGGAATGAAGCTTTGAAATATAATTTTTGAGAGGAAAAGTAATAAATAAAAAGATCTCTTTAGCGGAAAATTACATATAAAATGTTGTGATTTGTAACCGGCACACAAAACACTGCAGGATGGAGGAAAGGAGAGATCAAGGAGGTGAAAAGACAAATAACAGTCTTCATAGGAGTCTAGATATGAGCTTTGATGATTTGGGACAGACAAACAAAACATTTGAAGGGAGGGAAAGAGAGGAGAAGAAAGGCAGTGAAAGAAAAGGAAAAAGTCTTTACATCTGGAAGAGACTCTGACAGGAAGCCACCCATCTGTGGCCAAACAGCTGGGGGCCAGACAGAGTGGACCCTGTCAGCATGAGTGTGTCTATGTGTGTGTTTGGTGTGTGTTGGCTTGTGGTGAGCAGGTGGGGGTGGAAGAGACTAAGACTAAGTCACCGGTCTGGAACAGTGGATGTCACAAGATGTCTTCACGGCACCAAGCTATCCGGGACAGGAGGTTTTGTTGTGGGAACATACAATTAACCTGTTGGAACAACTGTCCTCATGGCTGTGCACAAGCAGCTCAGCTCTGACAGCTCCCACAGCCTCCACTAATGCCTCGATGTTTTCATTTCCCCGCCGCATCTGTCAGAGATTACCCCTCACTGCACCTGAGGTATGTGTGGGAGATGAAAAATACTGAGCTTACAGATGCGTGGCTCACTGGCACTGGCTACAACTAAAATCATGATCATGGTTATTAAACAAAGTATTTTTAAATCATCACATTTTCATGCCAAAAACAATTGGATGGATCAGGCTGGTTTGATTTAGTCCATCTGTTCAATAATTACTTTTAAGACTCAATCATGAGATCAAAATGTCAAAATGTATTAAGTTAGTCCTCCAAAAGTCTAAATGTCCACCACATTTCAGGAACACGTGTTAGTAAAGTATCGACCTATCCTGATAGAAAAGTCTATAGGCATAGGGAAATAACAGGGAAACTGTTAAAATAAAGGAAATATTCATGTCAGAGCTGCAATTCAATATACACATATTATAATAGGAGTGGTTTTGGTAATATCTTAAAGTGAACTATAGTGAATGTCTTCAAATATTTCCAGAACTAGACACTGTTGGATAAATGTAATATACATCAATAGACTATTCTATTATGGCTTCCATGGTGAAATTATTTTACAATTAAATTAACAAATACTCCCTGTATCAAGTGTCTAAAGTCATTTCAGCCTGTGTGTGTATGTGTGTGTGTGTGTGTGTGTGTGTAAACCTGCAGTGTTCAATAAGCCTCACTGTGTAAACATTTTGAGATGACAATCACACCCGATGGTTTTATCAGCAAATACATTTTTTTTTATATATGGTTGATAAGTGCAACACATTTGAATTGCAATATGTATTTGCTTTAATAAGAAGAATTAAAGGTTTTTTTTCTCAAGCACGAGCTTGATGTGAGCCAGTGGACACTATAATGTTGTAGGCCTATATGCATGTTTTTACACACACAATTCTGCAATACAAAGTGGAAGATAACCTTTTTTTCTGTGATTTACTTTTATGTCAACAAGCATTAAACGTGTAAACTGCATCATACCTATAACCACACTCACTATGAACAGTTTTAAAAAGAACTATAGTAGTTTCTACAAATGTATGCCAACTGTGCTGAAGGAAGTAACAAGCTGTTCACAACAAGGACTGTGGATTATGGTCTTTGGTTGGAAACTTCAGGTTGGTTTGAGCAGATTTATACCACTGATCCTGTATTTATTGGAAAAAGTTGAAAATGACTCATGGTGTCAAAAAAGATGATGAAGATAATCGCTCATTTAATGTGTATGAGGTATTAATAATAGGGAAGTTTAAGACTCAAAGCTGTAGTATAAAACTGTGCGGTTGAAAAGTGTCCAAGAAAAAACTGAACATACAGCCTCTGCTACTCTTACCCAGGAAGCATCGAAGAACTCTAATAGACTCTTTCTTTCCCCTCAGTCACTCAACACCTAAATCTCTGTTGTTAACTGCACTCTCGCATCTGCCATCTGTACTTTAAATGGGCCAAGTTATTACAATTAAAAAAATATATATATGTATATATATATATATATAGAAAAATATTTGACTAATAATACTTCATATATATATATATATTGTTTATTATTATTTCTAGTTTAGTTTTCTTTTTTATTGAATACATATGTATATTGAATGTTGAATCCTTAAGAGGTACTCGATCAATTTTACACATGAAGTTTATACATGAAGTTCCCTTGAGGACCAACATACAGCCTGTAAAAACAGCTGCTAAAAGAGAGTTTTCCAGAGTGATCAGTGATGATGTCATCTGGGTAATCTCAGTTTAGGCTTCTTTAAATGTATAACAAAAAGCCTGTGTATGAATCAGGGTGTGGAATCTGAAAGATGTTGGTGCCTGTCAGGCAGGAGAGTCGTATTCAAGATGCTGTTTAGTGTAGGATGCATGGTTTCGGGGGGGGATTCATACTAGGGATTAAAAACCAGGGTAGCTGGACTGCTACGCCTTTTTCAATCTGTCCCTCACAAACCCTCCAACTTCATGGAAGTGCAAAAGTAAATTGCTGGACTGCCCCTTGAATGTAATAACATAATGGCCCAAATTCAATCATTACGTTATTATTCACTTACATTTGAGAAAAAGGGGCTCCTCTTGTATTTCACGAGAC
>CALSCE010010630.1:2176494-2202083 GCA_943593645.1 Bovichtus variegatus
TGTGTGTGTGTGTGTGTGTGTGTGTGTGTGTGTGTGTGTGTGTGTGTCTGTTATTATCCTGGTCATGTGGATCAGTGGAGTTTACACTGATAGATTCAGAGAGCAACACAAGTATCTGTATCTATCTCTGATTCCCCTGCTCAATCACCTCCCTTGTTACCTCTATGGTGTGCTTCCCTTTCTAATTCCCTCTCGATTAACCTTGAGAAAGGTTGAGGTGGAGTGTGGATAGTTAATGGAGACCAAGACTGAGCATCAGTGATCATTTCTTTCTTTCCCAAATCTTTTGTGTGTGTTATAGGTTAATCTGCCCCTGAAGGCGAGCAGTGGAGGAAAGGGAGTGGTGGTGAGATGAAAAGTGTTCTCTTTGGCCTAAGAAAACTACAAACACACACATACACACACAACCTGTTAAAAGCAGCAACGCCTTTTAGCTTTTGTTTTGCAAAATGCTCCCTGGAAGCGCCCTAAGTCATCTCCTCCGTACACAGGGGAGTTTCCACCATTAGAAGGTAGAAAACGGCCAAACATGAAACTCAGATCTCTTTTAATAGAGTCTAATGCTTCCTGTCACTTCTCTTCACTTACTCCCTAAAGGATCCCATTGGTTGTTAGGCCTCTAAATAAAAGAGATATCTACACACACTCATGTCATGTCTGCCTTTGTTCCCTGGCAACAGCCTGCCCCCGGACAGGTTTGGGGTTGTAAATGACGAGTCTGCAGTGAAGGCAGAGTGCCGAGGCCTTCGAAGCGAAACTCCTGTTGATCCAAACATTTCTCATCTTCATCTGGAGACAGGTGGGAGGAAAAGGGTGCGAGAAGGCTTTACGTCTTTGATCAAAATGCTGCTGGAGAAAAATATTATACAGTAGATAAGAGGAACAGAGACTTTAAAGAAAAGCGGCATGTCTGAACAAGTGAAAAAATCAGCAAGTTGTAAGGGAAGATGGAGAGGGAGATACAGCAGAGAGATTACAAGAAATGGAAGGGTGGGGGGAAAGGGCTACAAAGATGGAGGAAGGAACACATGAGAGGGTGATAATGGAAAGCAGATGAGCGAACAGAAGTGTGCAGGAAGAGTCAAACTGACTGGAGAAAGTGTTAAACATTACTATACCCCAAAACGTCACGTTTTCTTCACTGAAAACTTTTATGTTGCAAGTTTTGGGTGTGCAGGTGGGTAATGTACTGTAATCTTTTATGGCACTCTATAATTATTTGTTTTTGTATGTGACAATTGTCCACTCAGACAGAGCTGTTTTTAAAGGATAAGGCTGGCAACGTTCTATTTTTATTTGTATTTTCTCCCAATCATCCTAAGCATCCTGAACCAGAGCAGACACTGATATCAACTAACTGTGTGGAAATCTGGTTTTAGCTGTAATCTTTCTAACAACAGACATATTTGCTGCTGTATGTTTGTGTTCAGCAGAACCTCCAGTTATTTCTGTTATTTCCCTCCAGTCTCCTTTTTCCTGTCAATCAATCAAAACTCAATCAAATTGGATTGTTTTAATCTACAAATTATACATTTGTCTCAGGGGGCTTTACAATCTGGACAGCATACGAGACCCTCTGTCCTAAAACCCTTGCAGCAGACAAGAATAAAATCCCACAAAAAAACCCCAATTAACTGGGAAAATAATGTTAGAAACCTCAGGGATCCCTCTGTCAGGATGGACCCACATGCAATAGATGTTGTGTGTTGAGAATAAAAAAACATAATAAAATTACAACATAGACAATCCATAAGAGAAAATGTATAATATGAACATATAGAATATGAAAACTCTAAGAATATGAATAATATTAAAAATAATCTTGTCTCTGTAACATTTATAAAGCAGATTCAGAAAGCCCAGAAATATGAACTTTGCGCTCAAGTGGAAACATTTCCAACTCGTATGGACCCATCATTGCATCAAATTGCGCTGCAATGGGTGAATTTGCATCTAATTGTGTCTTTCCATACCCTTACACTTTTTTCCACATTTATCAGTGAAACTTGAGACTTCACATTAGACTCTTTGAGAGAGTCTAATGTGGGACAGCTGCTGCCATGAATGACATAGCATTTCCCACATTTCTAGGTAACATGTATTGATGAGAATGCATCAGTCATCATTTTGAGTGTTTTAGAAATGTAAAATATTCATACAAATAACAACAAGCAGAAAACCACTAAACTATATACAAAAACAGTTTTTTAAATGCTGAGGAATAAATGACATGGTCATTTATTTTGCTTTTAAACCTGTGTTAAGAGTGTTTTTACATATGTGAGACCAAATCCTCTCAATGTATCCTCCAAAAACAGTATTGGTCTGTGATCTTTACCTGTTTTGCATTTAAACAAAGTTCTTTGGGAGTTAGGTCAAGAAAGCCAAAACATACGATTCAAGTCCAAGTCTCATGCCTACAACCCTGCCTGGTGGCTAATAAAGTTATTTTATCAAAATGTGCTTTGTTTAGAGAATCACCTGTCTACTGTTCTAAATTATTTCTTCACTTTAAAGCATTATAACTGTCTCTGGCTTTTGTATGCAGCTCTTATATGTTTGCCTTTTTAGACCTGGTATGTACAGGCATCTTTTGTGATCCGATAATAAGTGGACCACTCTTAGTTCAGGTTTGAATACACCCAAGACGCATTAAAGGGGCTGTTGAGATCCAATCGCTCAGACCACATTTGGAGGTGTTCTGCGGTGTATATGGACACATTCTTTCAACAGTTTGACGCAAAAGCGTCCGTGGGCACATTGAAGGACCGCCTACTCAACTGACATCCTCTGCGTAGGCGGAGGTAAGCGCTCAGTCGCTGGCTTTGTCCACGACGTCTGTGCTCTGTGTATTTTGTTTATTTCTGTATTTTTGAACATTAGTATTTTGAAAGTGTACCTCAAGTATATTTCTCTCATTATCACACTGTCGATAATGTGTCCGTGTTTTTGTTCTGGTGATCTGGCATGCCTGCTCTTACCCCCGGCTCTCTGGAGCACTGTGTGCAGTGGTTGCCTGGCAAAGGCGGCAGTGTTGGCGACACAGAGGTCCCCGAGAACAGTGGGTAAGCATTAACCGTATATTTTTAGGTTCATTAAATGTACCTGAAAATGGGTGCAGAAAAGTACAACCGTCGACCTGGAGACTGTATGAAACGCTTTTTCATTCGTCATCACAGGTTTCTGTAATAATGTAGGCGTTGAATAATGTGGGAGCAACAACTGAAATATATACACACCAATAACAAAACTATTTTTCATTATGTATTTTGTATACGCAAATGGAAATGATTAATGTGTTTATTTACATATAGAGTGGGGAAGTGAGAGGCATCTTCGGACCAGGTGTGAACTGACATCCTTAGAGCTGACCACTTGGTATCGGTTCAACAAAGACGCATGTTAAAACCAGGTCTGAACAGGGCTTTAGACTGCCAGCACCCAACAAGACACCATCATTCCATTCCTCTCATTCCTGCAATTAGCTACACGATGCATGGTGCCCTGAAGAAACAACATGCCCTCCTCTTCTGCCGCTTTGTTCTTTCTCACACTGAGACAACTGGAGATGATTGCCTCGACGAGGAGGGGGACCGGACGCAGGGCTCCTCCTTGTTTCGCTCTTCTTTTCATTGAATTCTCCCTCCACATTCCTGATGCCAGAGCATATGAGGATGAGACATTCCTGGGACCTTTGTTGGGCTCAGGATGCTCCTCCGGTGAGAAACGAAGGGAGGAGTGCTAATGATAGGAGATGTTTTACTCTTCACTCTTTACGACTGTTTTTCCTTTATTCACAAAGCTGGAAGTGTTAGGGAGATCAGGGGTAATAATGGCCTTTTTTCTTTCACCTTAAGTGGATTTGGTGACAAGGATGTGCAGTTAGTACAAACTGTGCAAATGTTTTAGGTGCTATATGGTGTCTAAGGCCTATATTATATTACATTTAGCAACTTACAATAAGTACTGTTTAACAATTGTGAGGATACAACTCCAAACAGCAAGAATCTTGCAAGTACATTAGCTTCAAATGAGTGAAATCATTGTAAGCTCAGTACAATAGATTCAAATAAGCCAAACCAATGTAAGTGCTGTATGCAGAAATAAGATTTATATATATATATATATATATATTAATATTATTATATATTTTTTCTTTCATTATTATTGGCCACAGGGCTGTTGAAACAGGTGGATTTCCAGTCTGTGACGGAAAGTGTGAAGACTTTCTGCTGACCTGACCAGGCCAGGATAGCAAACAAGCAGGTTTTATTTGAGGGGAATCTAAGTCCCACTCACAGTGAGGGAGCAGCGAGCCGATTGGTCAATGCAGAGCGAAGTGGGTGAGATGGAGTGTGTGGTTTGACCATGGCCTGGATGTAGGGAGGGCCAGATCCATTCACTGCACGGTAGGCCAGCACCAGAGTCTTGAAGCAGATTGGGGCAGTGAATGGTTTCAGATTTGGGAAAAGACAGAATCAGTTGAGTGTCGTCTGCGTAGCTGTGGTAGAAGAAGCCATGAGAGTGAATGACAGAGCCAAGTGAATTGGTGTACAGAGAAAAGCGGAGGGGACCCAGGACAGAGCCCTGGGGAACACCAGTAGTGAGTTGACAAGGGTCCGATAGAGACCCTCTCCAAGTTACCCTGTAAGTGCGGTCTTTAAGGTAGGATTTGAGCAGGGAGAGAGCAGAGTCAGAGACTCCCAGTTCTTGGACGGTGGAAAGGAGGATCTGGTGGTTCACTGTGTCAAACGCAGCAGAAAGGTCCAGAAGGACGACAGCAGAGGAGAGGGAGGCTGATCTAGCAGTTCCTCAGTGACAGTGAGGAGGGAGGTCTCAGTTGAGTGGCCTACCTTGAAACCAGATTGGAGTGGATCAAGAAGGATGTTCTGGTGAAGGTAAGAAGACGGTTGATGGTTAAAGACCCTACGCTCAAGTGTTTTGGAAAGAAATGGAAGAAGGGAGACAGGTCTGTAGTTGTTCACGTCAGAAGGGTCAAGTGTGAGTTTCTTTAGGAGAGGATTCACTCTTGCATCTTTAATATTGTTTGGAAAAGCAGCCAGTTGTTAAGGAGGTGTTGATGAGATGGGTGAGAAAAGGAAGAAGGTCAGGAGGGATAGACTGGAGAAGGTGAGAGGGGATAGGATCCAGAGGGCAGGTGGTAGGGCAGCAGAGGTAACAAGGGTTAGAACCTCAGAGAGGGGTGAGAAGTTAGAGTGGATGAAGGTGATGTGGATGGTGAACAGTTGATGTCAGTCGGTAAGTTGGAGAATGAAGAGCATATGTCATCTGTTTTTTTTTTACAAAGTAGCTGACAAAGTGGCATGGTAGAAGAGAAGAAGGAGGTAGGGGACTGGGGGGATGGAGAAGATAGAGTAGAGTTTCTTGGGGTTGGAGAAAGAAGGTTGAATTTTAGATTGTAAGAAAGCACTTTTAGCTTCAGAAATGGAAGAGAAAGGAGAGAAGAGTTTGAAAGGCAATGAGGTCGTCAGAGTGTTTTGATTTCAACCATTTCCTTTCAGCTGCTCGTAGGATGTTCATCAGGAGTCATCCAACCAGGGAGCTGGAGGGGACTGGTAAACCTGCTGTAGGTGAGAGGACAGAGAGAGTCCAGAGAGGAGGACAGAGTAGAGAGGAGAGTGTCTGTGGCAGAGTTGGCAAGCATGAGTGAGAAGGAGTCAGGCGAAGGAAGAGCTGAGAGGACAGCTGAGGCAAGAGAGGAGGGAGAGAGGGAGCGAAGGTTATGCGGAGGTACAGTATTTGGGGAGTTAGGTTTGTTAGACTGGGAGAGAGCAGGATATAAAAAAGTGATAAGAGATGTCAAGCGGTTTTACAGAGAGGTTCGAGGTAGAGCAGTTTCTGGCTATATATTTTTAATGAAAGTTTGAAAAGCAAAGAGAAATCTCATAAAATCATAGAAATACTTCATTCATTCATTTGTCTTTGACGGTCTCTGAACTATCCAGGGGAGGCAACCTTGTCTCCAATTATGGTTTGCTTTTATACATAAATATGTGTCCCTGGTGTGTCTAGAGACCCAAAAAATATGAGAGAAGCTAGATTAAAGAAGTACAATGAAGTGCAATGCTAAAATAGAGAGTGAATATCATAATTATAATCATGTGGACAGAAACACAACTCCAGATGTACCTTTATTATGTGATAAAATCTAAGTGTTGTGTATTTACACATTGTTGTAGTGCAGCTAAAAGACAACAAGTTAGGGTTGTAAAATACTTTCCTTTTGACCAACATTCAGATTAACAGAATGGACCACAATCTTGGAAAGTCTTCCCAAAATTGAAGCAAAATTCAATGCACAATAAGTCCCCGTGATTAGGAACAATTAAACTGTCTGTGAGTGTATCAGTCACACAGTCTTCACAGGCTCGACATATACACTGTGCATTGTTCAGCTTCATTAATATGGCCTGCCATTTCCTTCATCCTCCCACTTCATCCATTTTCCATTGTTCAGCTTTCTGTCTTGATTGCTGTCCGTCCGCCATGCATTAACATTCCTCGACTTATAGACACACACACACACACACACACACACACACACACACACAAACATCGACATACATGCACACGTCTGATGAGTGCCAGCCTACTCAGCAAAGCTGCAGATAAACACAGACGAAAGCGCACACTTGTATACACAAAACTCTGAATCATGCACACACACACACACATACACACACACGCAGAGGTTCCACATTCCCACTGCCGGATGTGTTGTTAGGCCGTGATATAGCCATCCAGTCTGGTTCTCAGGCAAGACAGTCCAACTCAGACACAAACTGCAGGACACACACACACACTCTCTCTCTCTCTCTCTCTCTCTCTCTCGGACACACACATACCTAACAGCTAAAATGTTTCACACCAAACTTCCACAGATGCATAAATAGCTCACAGCTTTTGAATCTCCAATGACTATGTGTGTAGTCATATTCAGACACACGCCCCAGTTGTCCCTTTCTCTATTCAAAGGTCCACAGCACTACTTTTGCAGACTTAAGCAGTTCTCATATTTAACGATTTAACCAGCTAGACTGCTGTATTCGTTCCAGGAATCCTTTGACTTCCATGCATTTCTGTTTGGAAGATCTACAAGAAGACTCTTGCAACTTGATTTATGTGATCGATGACATTTACTTGCTTGTGTTTGAGCTTTCAACCACATCACATGGTCCTCATCAGCAGGATAAGTTTACATTACAGTCTTTTTTCATGATCCTGAGCACCACCAGGACTTCTCCTTTTCACGTTAACTTAAAAGTTAAGCTTGACAGTTCAATGATGATCTCGGAAACAGCAGTTAACAACAATGTCATTTCAAGGTTTTCTAAATTCACAATGAAAAGAAATTGCCAGGGGAGGCCAAGCCCTCAAATTCTAAAAAGGCTCCTGCTTTATAGGAACTACGAATTTTAAGATGAGTTTTGAGCATTTTGATGTTCATTATTTTTTTAATATTATTAATGTTTGTTTATTAACTGGGCCATGGCCTCCTGTCATTTTGCCAAAGCACATTGAGTATCCCTGCCTAATGGCCAATTAATGGCTACCACATCCGCATGGCCACAAGGGTCTATTTGATGTAATAATGTTGCTAATAATGTTATCCTTTCCTTTAGGTAAAATATAGAATTGTCCCGCCTATTTTACACAGTTCTGCAGCACCCAAATAGATTGATGAATGACAAGATAAGAGTTGTGTTTCACATTAAAGGCTCATTTCGTACATGTTGTTTGTAAAGTCTTCTGCTGAACTTTCAGTTATCATCTTAAATGACAGCTGTTATGGAGACTGCTTGTCTGAGGATTATTGTGTTTCTCTTAATGTTTATTGTTCACTGCTATGGTCCTTTAAAAGTACATAAACATTACAAAAAACCCACAATGGCACATGCACAAGGACACAGACCTCCAATCAGTCTCTGCTCCACACCCTGGGGGTCTGAGGCTTTCTCCATATCACCTCAAACCCCAACATGGACATCGTAGGTGAGAAACTATCTTGTTTTCTTTGTCTTTCAGTCAAAGTCAAACAAAAGGTCTCTCACAATATCCTGTTTCCGAGTGCTGCCCCTTAACGCGGAATCCCCCTGTGCTGAAACCGAGGAGGGAATAACAGTCAGGCTTCAGTGTTCACAGGCATCAGCTGAAGCCAGGCTACTGTGAGGGCAGCCTGGGCATGGCTGACACCCTCAGAGGTTTGACTGCCTTATGTCTGGCATGTGAGAGAGATTCCAAAAATAAGCACGCTCTTAAATCAAGAGATTGGTCAGAGAGGTGCAGGTCCAGGGATTCTGAGTTGAGTGAGTTTTTCTAATCTGTCTTCAAAGAAAACCGTAGATATCACACCTTACGCACTCATTTATTGAAAAGCTAAACAAATATTTGACTTGACTAATGATCAATGCTGCCCTTCACAATGCTGTCACTGTCTTTATGTGTCTGGGCTAACAGAGCATTGTGGACTGAGTCGCTGAGGTTAAACTGCCATTGTGCATCGAAGTCTTTAATGAAAGGGGATCAATGACAGGAGCCAGAGTGTAAACACAAACTGACATGGAGGCAAGCACCATTTTATTCACATTCTTAAGGTGATGGTTTGTGCTTCACAGGAGAGAAAGGACACAAATACAGTTTTGTAATACTCCTTTACAGTCTGTTGTAGAGAGAGAGAAGACTGGAACTATTACTATAGAGTTTACCAAGCTTCACTTCAGTGACATGAGGCAGAGAATAAAGCAGTGCATCTGTTTCTCAGCTAAATCCACCTCAGTGCTGCAATCTTCCTTTCCCATGGAGATTATTGCTCCTGTGCCTCCCTGATTTATGTTTCGTACAAAATGTGAAACAAGCTCAATAATCAAAAGATAAGAGGTAGAGTGGGAGGGAGAGTGAGACCAGGAGATAGATAGCAGAATCTTCATGGTCAGTGGGGCAAACACACACACACACACACACACACACACACAGGTACACATGTTCACTCCAATGTGTGTGTGTGTGTTTCTGTGTTTGTGAAAAAGTATCTCTACGTCATTAGGACATTTTCTTAGCAGTGACCTTTTGTAATGTCACTTTTGTAATTCCAGTGTCTTCTTGTCTCTACCAAATTCCTTTTCTACAGACAAGCACTTAGCAGCCGTGCAATTTATACATATAACTCCAATCTCAGTTTAGCTACAATTAATCAGAAAAGATAACTAAACACACAATTACATGTACCTACAGTAAATAAAAGGCTTTAGATACCACCAGGTGGCGTCAACATGTATAAATACATAAATCACATCAGAGACTGACTATTGCTTAATGAACACTGGGTATTAGTCACTGGAGGATAATCCAAGTTTTTAGGCAGAACCAACATGCAAGTGTTTACAGGGGATGCTTAAATCAGTGTTAAATGTTTTTTTTACCAATGCTTTAAATACTCACTTTTTTTTTTTTTTACATTACAGGTCATTTAGTGAACTAATTACAAGGACAGTCCCCTGGAGCAACTCTGGGTTAAGTCCCTTGCTCAGGGGCTCCATGGTGGCAGCCTGGTATTGAACTCACAACCTTCTGGTGTTCTATTTGAAAGCCTGACTACTCACTAAACATATATTAGTCAACACCAATGGGCTTGAGGCAGAAAGTACTGGAAAGTAATAGAACAATGCCAGCCTCACCGTGAAGTCACATGTCATTCAAACTTATTTTTGGAAGAAGTGTTCCTGCAGGGCATTAATGCAATGTATGCAAATAAAGACTAAATTTGACATTTAAAGAATTTCACCTTCATATTCAATTATTTTTTTGACCGCTATAACTCATGCTGTAAATAAGCCACATGTTTTGTAAATATCCATTTTGAACATGATGGAGCAGTTGAGCAGAACACACGCAGCCTGTTTGTAGCACCACTCGTTTGTGTCAAAGGTGTGTTTCAGCTGAAGGTGTCCATTAGAGTTTCAGTGAGCGAAACAGCCGTCATAAAAGCTCACTACTGTTTCTGGTTTACAGCTGAGCCTGGGGACCTCTGCAGGCTGTAAAGTAACTACTGTTTACACACACACACACACACACACACACACACACACACACACACGCACACACACACACACACATCCTTGTCTCCCCTGTGAGCTCAAACTCACAGCTGTGTGTGTGTGTGTGTGTGTGTGTGTGTGTGTGTGGTATATATGGTGATATCCACATGGTTACTCTCCTCCCCTTCACCTGACGTTCACCTGGCCGGCTACGAAGTGAGAGAATAATTTCTTCAACACATACACACACACACATACACACACACACACACACACACACACACACACAGAAAAATAGCATTCTTTAGAAAGAATACATTTCTGTTCACATTGACTTCCCCCTCATACAGACAGGGTAAACTGCGCGGTGTGGTGTTTTTGTTATTCTTGGTCTCAGGCAGAGCTGCAAACACTAACAGAGACGAAGTGTTTGGACAGATGTGCTCGCAGCTCTTCCATTGGACACACAGAGCCTGGGCTACCAGCTGCCCCGTGCTGACCTCCCAACCCTGAGCCTTTGACCCTCCAGACATCCTGGTTGCCTTGTCAGAGCGACATTAGAGTGATGTCACAGATGTAAGTGCTATGTGTCTGTTTGTCAGCTCGATGGAAGTGTAGCTTACATTCTGCTCTTTGTGTCCTGTTCAGTGATTATATATTATCAAGTCATGTACCTTAACACCAAAGATAACGTTACTTCCAATTTACTGGTCATTTTTATATAAAAGCAAAAAAGAGCCATAATATTTGTATTTCATTCAACTAAATAATGAATTGTGAAACTATAGGGAATAGTGTTTTATGCTGTTCTGCTTTCTTGCCGAGAGTTGGAGAACATCGATACCACTCTCATTTTAATCTTCTCCTCTATCTCTTGGCTAGAAAGCAGAGAAGCGTACTTCCCAAAATGTTAAACTATTCCTTTTAATGTTGAAACTTAAATACCACTGAATGGATAGCATTGAGAGTTTTTTACTTTAAAAACTATCAACCTGAATTTATGTGGCTCAAATTCCCCTCTTTGCCGAAAAACGTCTTTTTCTGGGGTGAAGCAGAACAAACCCCTATTAGGATAGAGCTGGTATTCCATTCAAGCTCAATAGGCAATCTTTCGTAGTATTTTTGGTAATTACATTTGGTGCATTTTGGTGTCTGATTTTCACTAATCCAATTAATTTAATTTAAATGTATTTATGACAAGAAAAACAGAATTTTAGCAACAGTAATATTTTGAATACTGGACACTTGAATTGTCTTTGGAATCTGTGAGACCTAAAAAAAAAAAATGTCAATAACATTTTTTTTTACCAAATAAAGTAATTCAGTTCAGCTCAAATTCAGTGGAGTTTAAATGTCAACATTCAGTATTAGCTATAGGGTTGCTTACATAAATATTAAAATCCTTAGTCTTTTTTGCTTCCATATTTTTCTACCCTAAAATTACAATATTATTGAAGAGCATTGATGTGGTCACATTTCTTGGGGTAACAGAGACTCTAAATAAAGCTGTTCTTGCTCTATGACATCAATTGTTCAGTTATTGAAAATGTCTTCCATGACTTTAACAATGTGTGACAACCCAGTTGTTTCCTCTACATAAAAGTTATTATAACCTTTTCACTGTTGTCAGTTCCTGGTTCAACAATCAACCCCCATACTGTTAAATTGCCTCAGTTCCCACCTATTATCAGTGTAACATCAGTTGTCTGCCCATTATTCCCAGTTTCCTACTCTTCCCATTATCCTCTTCCTGCCCTGCAGGGATCAGGTGGGAATGATGTCTCTCCCTGCTTCCAGCACCTTTCCACTGGGACTGAGTGATGGGAGCAGGCAGGGAATGTCTGCTTTCTCATGGTAACACCATTTTAATGTTACCTGCACCCGCAGACACGCAGGGATAGTAGCATATAGCGATAGCGATAGTCACACACAAAAAGAAGGAAAGTCACTGTGAGAGGCTGAGAAAATAGAAACAAACAGTGGAATCATCTTCCTGTGCTGTATCGCTGTCCCCCCCATTGTTGGGTTTGCCACATCCAACGGTACCATCCGTGTGTGTGTGTGTGTGTGTGTGTGTGTGTGTGTGTGTGTGTGTCATTTTCACAGTGATTTTTAAAAGAAACCCTCAATGCAAAAATACATCATGGGAGCAGAGTTTAAAGATGTACAGCTAAAACACACTGAAGCATCTGTATTTTTTTTTATTTTACTGCACAACCACTACTTCTACTTTGATTCTTCTTTTTTTACTTACATGACGTTCATAATACTTCTTTACTACTACTTAAGTATTAGTAGAGACTTACTTTTTCTGATATTGGTACTTGTACTTTACTTTTACTACTGTGCGCTGTTTTTAAGGCTTTGGCTCTCGTGAAGTTACGGCTTTACAAACCGTTTAAATAGAAATGATTTAATTAGCATTAAATGTGCAGACAGAGAAACAACAGCATTCTGCAAGAATGTTCACAGACAGGCGGCACTATAATTAACCCAAAAACATATAAAACTAGAGACCATCTTGCAATGGGAGTACACCACCTCCAACATTTTATGGGTTCCACCTTGGCCCATGCTATACACTTTTTTATGAAAATGGGTCCAGTAGTTTTTCCCGTAATTTTGCTGATCCGAAAACATACCCTCATTGGCGAAGTAAATATACATTTTATCATTTCATTTACAGAGTAGATCTATCTATATGCTGTAGCAGAATCCTTTCAGTTGAGTTTAAAAGAAGCACTCAAGAATATAAAACCGTCATAAGTCACAAAAGCAACCACGCACACCATACCATTTCTCTTACTGTTCACATACAACACGGTCTAAAAGATAAGATTACAGAAAGTGGGATTTGCATGAGATTGATTTTATCAGAGGACTTCAGTCTTCTCTTAACTCATTCACAAAATGTATTATAAGTTACACCGGTGGTTTTTACATTTGCTCGAACATGTATAATTCAGGGTTTGTGTCTCATAACTCACATTATGTTCCAATATTAGCATTTCACCGTTGTATGCAACTAAACTCACTGCTTTCTATCATTCGCCCTCACACTTTTCCCTCTGTCCCCTGTCTCTCCTTCCACTATTAAAGCTGTCAATCAGTGCCCAACAGCACACACAAACCCTCGAGTAGGTGTTAGCTTTGTTTGTACAGCATTGAGACTAAAAACCCTTGCTGAAGAAGAAGGTTTTTTCTCTGTCTCACGCTTTGTTAGGCTGAGGGTGAAAGCTCACCCGCAAAGGAAAGGGGGGTCAGATGCATCGATTTGGCCTTGTGACATAGGACTGGGGCGAGGGGTGTAGAATGGGGGGTCCTTTGGTGGAGAATGACCTCTTACTCACTGTTGCAGTTTCGCACTGGGACTGACTGACTCTGGCGGTGTTTGCCTGAGCAGTGGGGGTACACAGGGGTATCAGCTTCAAGAGAGAGAGTAGCTTAAAAGATCATTCTGCATTATTACAAGTTGGGTCTTATTTGAGTACTTTTGGCCATAATTCCTCGTAATAATAACACTGTACTCACCAAAGTCATTGCTGAGGTCTGAGAGGGTGCTGACATGGATAAAAATATTTCAAACAGGGTAGAGACATATTAGCAGAAAACATTTTTAAAACTATGAAAATAAAACAAAGGTGTAATAAACAGGGAACTATTAGGACATATAATCAGAGTCATTTCATCAAATTGTCTGGAGTTAAACTTTAGTAAACTTTTATTATGATGTGTAACCATGCCCTAACACCACCTTTGTGGTTTGTTTGCCCTTTTATTTGTTTTTACAAAAGACCTATAAAGGATAGACAGACATGCAATAAAAAGGCAAAATGTGGGCTATCCAATGGAAAAGCATCTGCAGTCGTATAATCAGGCCTAAAAGAAGACATTTATTTTAGTGTGGAATATTTATTTCAATAAAACAAATGTGTGTGGCATACACTTCATTCAAGTCCATATCAATGATTATCCTTATTTTGAGCTTTTTATACATTGTGTTTTGGAGTTGGCTTTTTGAAGTATCTCTCACCTGCTTTCCCAATTATTAAATTATGACACAGCCCTGACTGGATGTATAAAAGGGCCAGGTGTTGTCGCTTCATATGAAACCTTGATGAAGTCATACTTAAGTTGAAACCAGCCGTTTTTTTTCTTAATTGTCATGAAGCAGCCTTGTAACTAATAAACGCTTTTTAGCAAAACTCTGCACATTACTCCTCTACACATGAGTGCCTGATGTTTGATCTTTGGCTCGTTTGAACAAAACATGCAAATATGTGTCTGAGAGTAGTGCAAGCAGCAATAAATAAAGTCTGTCTGCGTTTCTGTGTGTATCCGTGTGTTTGCATCTTGTGTGCGAGCAATGGTTGTTTCACAGACGGCGACGGACACACAGCTGGCTGCTCTCTGATGTGGAACACATGCGTTTTACATTTAATCTGATTGCAGTGTGTTAGTGTGACTATGAATCAAAGGGAGAGGCTTAGACTGGCACATAAAGGATGACCTTGGCAGTGTGAAACACAACTTGACAGGACAACTGGGAGGGTATATTACCACAAAGTCACCACAGTGTGTGTGTGTGTGTGTGTGTGTGTGTGTGAAGTCTCCTCTCTGAGCTGGACTGCTAATACTGAGCTTCTCACCACAGGGCGTCGTTCTCAGGCCAGCAGCAGCCTTATCTGAGCAGTAGTCTCATACAAACAACGTTCCCAGGCACCAACACATGTGATAATTAAGCAGTTCATAACAGGACTTTAGAGCTGCTTCAAGCAGAGTGGGAAAGTACGAGCACAGGACTTCTCATCAGCAAGAGTCACATTAGCCTTGGCTCCACCACAGTACCAGCATGCATAAATGATAAGCATACGCATAGAATTATCTGGTAAAGGCTGCCCTCCAGTGGACATATGGACATGTGTCTCTTATGTTACCCTTTATCTAATTGTAGACCAGACATGCTTTACATTTCTTATTCCAGTTTCTTGTTCTTGATAATGTACATCAATTGGCATCTTTATGAAGTAAAATTTTTAATTTTAATTACAATTGAGAAAGAGTGAAAAGGAAGTGAAATTTCATTCAACTCTTCAACTTTCTTTCTTTTTTGCCTTTTCACCATTTAAAATGAAGAAAAGTGAACTTACTTGTTTACACGGCAAACCCTTCAGTATTTCACACGGAAAAAGAAAAGATGAAAACAAATGTATTTTACGTAGAGACTTTATTGTCATCCATCTATATACAGTGTATTACAGTATATAGAGAAAGGGAATTATGTTTGACTTTACATTAGGGGCAAACAACAGGTACAAAATAGGTACAGAACAAGATACTAGATAAGGTACAAATATATAGTGCAATAAAAAACATGTATTGCAAAAACAGAACAATATAAATACAAGCAGCCTAATTAACTTACCTTCAGTGACCCCTCAGATCTATATTTTTGTACCCACCTGGTGAAACAGAAGTATTTTATGTTAAAATCACATTGCCTGTTTTAGGGCATTTTATGCATTTGACTTTGGATATTTTTGCCTGTATTTTGAAAGGTTTTCAATACAAGCCAAACATTTTTATATGAAGGGATTAGAGAGTGTCGAGACCATGTGAATGCGAGCATACTGCCACCACCCCATATAAAGGGCAGTAGATAAATAGAGAGTAGTGTGCCAGATGTGTGAATGATAAAAAGGAGGCATTTTTGACAGAAGCCCGGAAAATAAACAAAAATAACCTCAAACCCCCATCCATAAAAAAAAAAAGGTTTTTATAATCGTTACTTCACTTCAATCATGCAGGATTTTGATAGAAAACATATCGCCATGTGTAAATAATAAAATTAATGACGGCTGAATCTCGACTGCACGTTACAGCCACATCTGGTACGGACTGGGACAGAGCTCAGCTGACCAAATCCTTATTTCATGGTCGCTACGTTTTCTCACAGAATCAGCATAAATACAGGTTAATGACAACAGCTATGCTGTATGATTGTCCATATTAAAGCTGGAGTGCAGGACATTTACATACAAATTGCCACCTTGCCAGAAGAGTTCACACAATGCTAAATAAGCCTATCGCCACCGGGGAAGCTCTCTGTTTTTCACAGTACACCAGAGCTGTGGTTTCTGGTGGATTTTTGTACTTTTAGTCTTTCTCTGAACGCCAAGTTTATTTTTTGATGCTGCTCCATCACATTACTCTCACTGCCAGAGGGGGGAGACAAAAGTTCTGCACTCCAGTTTAACATTTCAACATTTATTGACGTGTGCAAAAGAGGATGAGAAGTGTGAATACTCTTAGGCCCCATCGTGATAGCATGTATTTTAGGGGGAGGTGAAGCCGTAAGGAGAATAGGACCTCGAGACATGGTGGTGATGCTGATGGGATGAAGAGAAAGCTGAATATCTGGAGGTGATGACCGGAGGTGAACAGGGTGAGAGGAGAGAGCAGAGAGGAAAACACATTTAAAGGTTCGACAGCAGCACCATGGCTGGCTGCTGGATCGGGACCAGAAGCAGCTGGAGGAGTGAGGGAGAGAATGAGAACGCATGAAGCCTAAAGGTAGTCCCCCTGATTGAACTTACAGTATGCTGAGCTTCATTTAAAGTAATTATGGCATTTAAAGTAAACGATCACAGAGAAAGTTAGAGGCGACTAAGTAGTCTTCTTAACTTCACTGCCCCTCAGTCCGACCCTCGCTGAGCAGCTTACATCATAGTTGTGGAACAGTACAGGTTCCCCCGGATACACTAAAGCACCAAGCCGGCATTTTAAGATCTACACACTCTGGAGGCCATTTTAGAAAATATCTGTTTTGTTTTGAGAAAAATGTTGTTTAAGTCTGGATGGAGGATGGAAATAGAGAGAAAATCTAACCACTGCACTCTCAGGGTCCTGGTATTGTGCATGCGGGCTCAGTGTCACAATATCATGGTTTACTGGGACACTGAGAATAGAGCCAACATTAATGTTATTAGTAACACCTGTGCTTCTCCTACTATCACAAGACAAAGTGTCTGCTGTGAAAAATGACCATGATGTATGTGTCGAGTTTGACACAAGAAGGCTGTTTTCACATTCATCTGCTGAAGGAGGAAGCTCCCTCTGTGCTCACCTTAAATCTCACTTTATCAGCAGGACGTAGCAGCAGGATTTGTGACATCACTGCTAGTCTGGACACCAATTCAATAATCAGGTTACATTTCAATAATGCAACTTGAACGGAATGTAATTTACCACAGAACAATTGTACACTTCCTCCCACAACTTATGAAAGTCACAGTCCCAGCTGGACACGGCTCAGAGGACCTAATGATGCACAGTAATATATCTACACCAACATCACAGGCAGGAAAACCACAATAAGACATCATACAACCTCACAAAGCTCACTCTTTAGTAGTATTCTATCTTCTGTCAAATCTGACAGAATAAGTCAAACAGTGTTCTTGCCAGAACGTTTGTAAGACTAATATCAGCGGTTGTTGTATCATATCGGCCACAACAAACATCACTATCTGATAATATTATTCATTTAAAATAAACATCACAATACAAAAATGTAGATTATGATTGAGAAGAGGGATGCAAATTTGGCATGAAATCTGTCAACTGAGTTCAACGGGTTAAAAGAATCATATCCTCCCTTCCATATCTTTGTGTATTCACTTTAATGCTCCTATCCTTAAAACAGTATTTTATTTATTTTGTACTTTGCATTAACACACTCTTGAATATGAATACACTCACGTTTTCTAGTGCATATGTTTCTCCTCACATGACTATTGCAGAATTGCAGGAATTTTACCAGGGCGCTAGAGCTCTGACCTCCATACTATCTGTCATGTGTAATATTGATCAGCATGGAGCTAAAGCTCGGGGCACACACTCTTTTAACCGTTCAGTATCGGAGAAAAATGTCCGAGATTCTGACATAAATGAAACTGTAAAAAACAGAAGGTTGTTTGTGTCTGTTGTTACTGTGTCACTTCTTATATTCATGAGAAAAGTATTTCTGGTTATGAAGTTCACATATTGGCAGCTCGTTATCATACGTCAACCACTGCCCTAACCTCAGGTTACCACACTGTATGCAAACTCCACTTAGATAAGTCTCTGATTGAGTAACACTCTGCCCTCTGCAGCGTCAATACTGTGACAGATAAAGGAATGTATCAGGTAGCGTAGAACATTCCCCCGGGCTTAAAATGCAATATCACTCTCCAGGTTGTGGGAGGTCATTGTTTACACACTCCATGGAGGTGTCTTTTGTTGTGGATGTGTGTCAGCAGCTGAATCAGTGCAGTGTGTTGTGTGTGTGTGTGGTTTCCTTGTATCTTTTACACACGTCTCATCATATTACAGTCTAGTGCAACAAAATTACCTTTATTTGAAAACACTGCAAGTGAAGAAAGTCATTTGATGAACATGATGCATTACCACAGGTGGTGGTGCTGGTCCCCTCTATCTTGCCAGTTCGGGAAGCAAACCATCTCCAAGACCTCTCACGTTTATGAGTTTTAGTCTTATTCTTCATTGCACATCACGACTGAAGGGTTTCTTTTGTAAGGCCAGCCACTGAATGTCACGTGGCGTAAAATCGTCAGTGTTGGTGATTCTCAAGTAGAGAACATCACGGGTCCCCTTGGCTCCTAGCACCTGCTCCAGGACACTAGCTGAAATAGCCGCCAAAATGCCATTGGGTATTTGCTTATAACTGGCCAGGTCCAGATTATATTCGATCCGATTGGTTCGGATTGGATCATGTTGTGTGACGATTGGGTCTCTTTTTTTTGCAAAATAATTTATGAAAGCCATCACAGGTCAGTTTCAATCAGGTCAGAATTTTAACCTGTGAAGACCTTCATTCTAAAGCAACAACTTTAAGGTGTTCAACTGTTTACACATGTTTGTACAGACATTCATGGCTCCCAGTGGATGATCCCTACTGACTTCGGTGATCCGCTGACTTTTCCTAAAGAGGTTGACATTTTTCGTTCATCATCTTCAGCTGTACTTTGTGTTAGGTAAACTAAGATGGCGAACATGCCGAACATTATGCCTACTAAACATCATTGTGTTAGCATTGTCATGTCAGTATGTTACTATATTCTTTAACTGAAAGCATTGCTGTGTCTCTCTCATGTGGATTGGTAGCATAAACTCATTGTTTTCAGAGGAAGTATTTCTAGGTGATGAAAGAGTGGAGTTCTTGAACACTTTGTGGTCGTTCATTTCTCAGAAAGGGACTTTAGAGAAGTGTTTGAACCCATACCCTGCATGCAATGGTGTGGCTTCCTTGGTCTTCATTTTGTATTAAATGGATCTGGTTTGCTGTATTGTCAGTAAGGCTGACCTGGTTTACTGCTTTGGCTCCACGTAGGGATCGACTATATTCATGTTCATTCATGATGTTGTTATGCAAAAGACAGAGTTCTGAACAACACTTGGTTCTGAAGATACAGCCATAAGTAATGTTTTTTTTTTTATTATTTGAATATTTGGATTTCAAGAGGTCAAAGACTAACATACAAATCAATGTCATCAAAGAAAGCACTAAAGCACAAGCACTAATTCCTAACACAAAGTTGAAAGTAATTGTTCTTTTGTGAAGCATGAGTCATGGAAACAGGAAACTGTGGTAAGGGGGTTTCTGCAACACGTCTAACACTTCACTCCACATTATATTCTGTCTACCAAACAGCATCCTCAGCCTCTGTAGAACAAGTGTGCTTTGTTTTGTCCTCCCGTCTCTTTGGAGGCAGGTCTTAGACTCTTTGTGGACCAACAGGAACAAAGCTGTTGGTCCCCTGATCAAAGCAGACTGGGGCCTGAGCACTGTCAGTCCCTGTGTTCAGCAGCGCCAGTCTGTTTGGGATTATCACACCTGTGGTTCAGGGATTAATCCAAGCAGAGACATGGGAACCAGGGACAAGGGTGCCCCAAAGGTCCTGTGTAGAAAAGGAGGGGTGTACATACATCGTAGTGCATCCCAGTACTTTGTCCCCATGAGCCCTGGGTGCCATCTAACAATTGTGGGCCAAAAGGTTGGAAAGGTGTCAAGCAGGTGCAGCGGAGGCTTCATCACTTAAATCATACTGGCTCTGAATCATACCCAGTGACTGCCTTGGTGATTGTTTTTTGTCATTTCTTTCTGTTTTCCCATCAACGACTGAACTTGAATTTGGCTTTAATTGTACACAGCTGTCTAGATGGGTGAAAATATTATTGACTGACCAGCTAAGGTCTTTAATAATTTGTTATTTGCTAAAGCCTGACCCCTGACCCTCCAAGTGTCACCCTAGGAGTGTCATATATCTGCAATATCAGCTTTCCTTATTTTACTGACCATGCAGAAAATCCTCTCTCATTATTTGTTTAGCTAATTCAAATGGCATTTCTTGCAGTATATTCCTCCTGAGCCAGTTTGTCTAACAGCTTACGTGTTCAGCCCGCTTTACCTTAAAAAAAAGAAGAAAAAAAAGATCAATAGCCATACCTTCTTCGGGCTCATACCCTCCCCCAATGACAAAATCCTCCAAGGTTTTTTTCCATTAAACAGTTTGGTCCCAGATGCACTTTAAACCCCTTCTACACTTACACATGTGCACACACCCACACATACATACAAACAGTGCACATCATTGATGACAGGTTGCATCTTAAAACATCTACTTTTTCCGGTTCAGTTAATTTACCACACAGTTATTTATCCTAAGTAGTACTGCAAGGCAATGTAAAACCCTCACAGGCAGTAGGGTAAACCCAGAGTAAGATAATGAAATATCATAAATAAAATCAGGGGCCAGATGTATAAAATACCAAATTTATACTTAGTCACTTCAAGCCTCTTGGGCAGATCCGATCTCAAAATATCTAAGTGTAAATGCATCCAAGGAGCATTAAAGACGGATTAAAATCGAATTGCATAAACCCCATCCTGAGGAGGTTTGAGACGCATTCTAGCCACATGTTAAAAGAGTGCAAGTGCATCCATCTCTCCAATATGCATACATATTATTTACTCCTCCCACAGTGTAACTATGTCAGTAAGCAGTCAGTGGGAATAGTCACTCACTCACTGTCTGATGTTCTGAAGACATCCATGGTTTGTCTCCTAAACTAAAGTTACACTGAAATTAGCCAGTGCTCTCTGTCTCATTAAAACCTTCCTGTTTTCAATTGTTGACTGATAAATGTTGACTGTTCTTTATAATTCAAATAGTTTTTCTCTACATACTCTCTGTTGTTTGTGAAAGACATTGCACCAGTAAATTCTGTCCCGGGGATATCCTGGCTAATCTTTGATATAAACCAGTCTGTGATAATCCAAAATAACTCATAGTCTCTGTTTATTTCACTCAAAAACGAGTGGTAGAATATCATGTAAATAAAGTCTATTGACGATAAATTCCAAAAAGAAGTGTAAAACTTGTGGTTATAAATTGGACTGAAGTCGGCTAAGGTGTTACACAGAATCGGGTGATAACTTTAACTTTTATTTGCCTTAGCTGGCTCGACAAAGCCTAAAACCCTAATCAGAGATAACAGGTATTTTAATGTCTCTCAGAATTGCAATACAAACCCAGTTTGATTAGATTTAATGCAGAAATTAAAACATTTCTTAAATTTAATTTGGACAGATAAAACTTAAATTCAGGGTGGCTCAATGTTTAACACTGTAAACTGACAGCAAGAGTATTCTGGATTCAATCTCGTCTCAGTCGGGACGTTTCAGTGTGGTCCTGTGTTTGTTGGATTTTGAGTTTCAACCAGTGCTCTGGTTTCTTCCGACAGTCCAAAGCTGGTCAGGTCAAATGGAAACTCTAAATTGTACATAAGAGTGAATGTGTTAGACTGGTGACCTGTCGAAGGTGTACCCTGCCTGCATCTTGTTCAGTTGAGCAGGCTCAAGGACCCGATGTAGTATATAAAAAGGAGGGTTGACAAGACTTTATTATTGTTGATGCCACCCAGTCTTCCTTTTTCCTCAACACCTGTACACCACTTCAGGTTCAGTGTTGGCCAATGAGTCGGCCCAACATTAATCATGTTGAATTACTGTCACCAAATGTGACTGTTTGAAAAGATATAACAGTCTCCACTCTGGTTTCAGACTTTCAGCTAAGCTAATGATGTTGGGCTACAAAAACAATGAGTAAATCGGACCTTGTGTAGAGATTGTTTTTTTTATTATTACTTTTTTTAAACAAGTGCAGTTCCCGTTCGGCCAAATTCTTGGCATCCGGTATTGCTGCTTGCAGCTTCCACAAGAGCCGCTCATCCAAACAATGTCACATTCATCACTACACTACCCTGGGTCCTCAGCAAGACACCACCCAAATGTGAAGTCGATCGAATGAACGATTGTCAAGAAACTTGAATGTACAAACACACATACAAACATACATACATACATACATTCATACATACATACATACAGAGAATCATTGATTTTTAGTTTCAAAGTTTGAATGTATTAACGATATGTAGAAAACAGAAACATTTTAAACACAAATCAATATTCTTATGTGGAAAATAGGTAAAATGACGTTGTGTAATATGAAAGCTGCTGCAGACATTTTTCACCCAGGCTTGTTCCTTAGTAGTTACATTCAAGAAAGGAGGATAACATTTATAATTATGTTATTTGTCTCAAGTTTCTCACTAGTTGGATATCTGAAAAAATAAAATGCCCTGTCAATAAGACAGCTCACATTTGACATACGCAAGCGCTGATCAAGACGAGAACAGCAGCCCCTATCAGAGCTACAGCCCAGACGGGGAAGCTCCTCTCTGCTTCACCTGTAGGCAGAGAGACGTAGAAAGGAAATGTAAACGTTCTAGTTCTCTGCTTGTTTTTCCACTCAGTATGAGTAGTGTTGGAAAAGTGGTATGGTGAAAAAATGAGAAGTGCTTTTACTAGCCAGACTTTCACTGTTGAGCAGTTGTTTTCTCAGCAGAAGGTTTTATTTTGTATAAAAGTCTGTCAACAAGCAATAACGTATTGAATTCAGTGTTTACTGGCTATGGTGTTGTTGTACTGTAGTTAGTCATCAAGGAAAACTTATCAGAAGTAATCCTGTGTTCAAAGGTTTGCAAATCATGACACTTTCTGTGGAATCTCATTATATGTTACAGAATAGGCCATTTTCACAGGATATAGTTTGATTTGTCATAACAGGAAAAGCCCAGGTGCTACTAAAACACTATAGAGATGGCTCTGTTTTATGTCCCAGTGAAGGCAAAAGTGAGTCAGCGCACACAATACCAAGATCCTGAAATCAAAGCAGATAAATGAAATGTAGCCATCATTCATTCATCATACTACTGTTCCATGTCAACATGTCTTCTGTGAAAAAGGCCGATGGTACATCTGTATTACATTGTTAGTCCAGCAGCGGTCAGCAGCAGCATGATTAGGTTTATGGTTACTTCCTGTATGTTACTGTGAGTTACATAAACAGACAGTAAACGTGAACACACATGTTCCTCGCCTGACCACAGTGTTCTTATTTCCTGGATTGATTTAGATTTTACATATCAAAACTTCTGATTCTGCTGCTGAACAAATTTACTTTTTGACAAAAAAGAGACAATTTCCTGAAATGTTCTTCCACCTCTTTATCCATTATCCGACCGCCGGAGCCACTTACATTGAACATCACAACGGCTCATATGACAACTATTGGTGATGTCACGGAGACTGCGTCAACGATTAATACAGTCTATGGTTTAACACAGCAAAGGATTGGTGAAAGAATACTGCACAACAATGTATTATTCTATTAACTTACTATTGCTTCAAGTATAGGTGTTGATCAGAGTCACATTTAGGGTAGGGTTGTGGATGAGGCAAGTTACGGATCGATATGGTCCTCCAGAAATATCTCCAGTGGTTCTGAGACTGTAGAGATGATCTTTAGGATCCTGCACTGCTGTAGTGTGCGCATACCTCGTCTAAAAAGTGTTGGGAGTTGTCAGAGAGTTGCTGGAGTCTCCACTTTACCAAAGGCTTAGGGAATCCTCTTTGTGCAGTGCACACTGCAGTCATCGTTTCATTTACAGCCAGCTGGACACTCTTGTAAGGAACCGTGAGTAAGAGAGTGTAGTCACTGACAAAAACGTAATTTCTGTCATTACAAATGACAATAGACATTTTGGAAAATGCACTCAATCGCTTCTCTTAGCTAAAAGAGTGGTATCGATCTTTCCATCTATCAGACTAATCCTGTAATTAAAAGTGAAATCCCCATTCTTACCTGTAACATGTATAAGTCATTTGGCAGATTTGTTTGGTTTCAACACTGTATCTCCTCATCCCTCCGCTATCAAACACTGCTGCTAAAACTTGGAAAACCTTTTGGTTATCTTCAGGTGTTGTGTTTTTAAGTTTGACTGAAAAATTTCCTCTTATCATGTCCTGCGGGAAGACTGTGATCCTGCTTACATAAAGTTCATCTACATGCTCTGGCATCTCCTTTTCTTCATTAAAAGAGTACAAAACTGACTTTTTTTCATCTTGCCAGTAAAAGCGTAGTTTCTTTAAGCCAGTGGTAGATGGAATCATCAGGATACACGGGAGTATCGTTGATTCACCGACAGTAGTGTTGACATCAAGAACCCCTGTTGCATCAGACACTGAAAATCACAGATATAGGAAGGATTGACAAACATTTTCTGTGTCTAACCTCACGCGCTGCTGTCATTACTGCGACAGAACATATTCTTCATAATTTATGCTCATTAAAGATTAAATAGTTTTAGTTCCCAACCTAAACATTTCACAAATGCCATAGAAAACAATTGATTCCACTGTATTTATGTCTCGTACACACACATACATACATACATACATACATACCAAAATGTACACACAAGAAGCAAAAACAAAAAGAAACAAAACTAGTCAATGAGTCATGCGATTGGGGGGGGGAGCTTAACAGGAGAAAGCAAGCTTGAAGAGGTGGGTTTTAAGGGCTTGTTTGATGGACAGTAGGGTGTTTGACTGTCCAGAGCATGGTCCTGTTGGTCTTTAGGTGTTTGCATCTCCGGACTTGAGGCAATGGATAGGGAAGTGGCGGGGGAGGAGGTCAGAGAGAAAGGGAGGGGTCAGGTTGTTTAAGGCTTTATAGGTGGTGAGTAGTATTTTGAAGTCAAACCTGTATTTAACCAGGAGCCAGTGGAGGTTGTAAAGGACGGGTCATGTAGTCTCAGCAGCGGGTGGAGGTGAGCAGGTGAGCAGGCGGGCAGCGGAGTTCTGGAAGTTGTGGAGGGTTGGAAGTGGGCAATGCTCCTGAGGTGGAAAAAAGCAGTTTTGGTGATGTGGTTGGCATGGGGTAGGAACGAGAGGGTGGGGTTGATGATGATTCCGAGGTTGCAGATCTGGCTTGAGAGGGTTACGTTAGAGTCGTCAATGGTGGATGGAGAAGGACTGGGTCGAGCAGGTGAGGGAATTTAGGCTGATGATGAGTATTTCCTCCGAGAACCATCACCTTACCGTGGTGGAGGGGTTTGGGTGCT
>CALSCE010010630.1:2207083-2220353 GCA_943593645.1 Bovichtus variegatus
CGACCCCGGATAAGCGGTTGAAAATGGATGGATGGATGGATGGATGAGTATTTCCGATTTGTTGCAGTTGAAGTTCTGTTGCATCCATGATTAAATATCAGTGAGACAGGAGGTTAGGGTCGAGTGGGTGGTGGTTGTGATGGTATTAGAGGAGAGGTAAAGTTAAGTGTCTTCACAGTGGAAACGGATGCCATCTTGGCTAAGAATTTGTCCGAGGGGAAGGATGTACAAGATGAAGAGGAGGGGACCGAGGATTGAACCCTGGGGGACAACAGGAGTGATTGGGGCAGTGGAGGATTGGCAGTTGTTTATGGAGATGTATTGATGTCTGTCAGAGAGATATGAGGTAAACCAGGAGAGGGTGGTGCCAGTTATTCCAATGGAACACTGAGAACGTGAGAGCAAGATGGAATAGTTGATGGTATCAATAGCTGTGCTGAGGTGGCGAAGGATGAGGATGGTGAGGAAGTCAGAGTCTGCAGAGAGAGGTATGTTGTTGATGATTTTCAGTATGGCAGTTTCTGCACTGTGTATGGAGAGGAAACCGGATTGGAAGAATTTGTAGAGGTTATTGGACTTGAGGTGGGATTTCTGATGGGCAGCGACAGCTGGCTCACGCCTAACTGTAACCCTAACCCTTTGACAGAAAGGGGAGGTTGGAGATGGTTTTTTTCAGTATGGGGGTGACAGCAGCAAGCTTGAAGAGGGAGGGGAGAGGCCAGTGGACAAAGAAGAGTTGATTATGTTGGTGATGAGTGAGGGAAGGCAGGTTAATAACTCACTGTGGCAGTGGGGTGTGGTGGCTGTGTCGGCTGCTGGGGAGGAGATGTGAGTGGCTCAGCTGCCGGGCCGGCCGACCCCAGCCCCGAGGAGGAGGCTCCCGGTGGGGGCAGCGGCTGCTAGCCCCCTGCACGTCCACGGCGTCGCCAGTGCCCCGGCAGTAGCCAACCCCCCTAATATCCTTTTTATCTCTCCACAGGGCCCAGTAGGCGGGTCTGGTCCTCTGGCACCCAGAGGGGGTCCTCAAACTCCGGGGCAGGATTGCTGGCGGTGCAGGCGACACGGCCACTTCCGGCGTGAGTGCCCACTCATGGAGGTCGGACAGTTGGTCCGGGTTGCGGGACAGCCAGACTCCTCCCACGGTCCGGAAGGGACATACCGCATACCGGTATGTATACAGGGGGGTATACACCAGGCTCTGCTGGACACTGGTTGTACCCAAACCATGATCCACCAGCACTTGGTTCGGCCCGGGGCATTGGTGGAAGCGTCGTGGGTGAGGGTGAGGTGTGTTCATGGTGATATTCACGAGTATCCGGTGGTGACTCTTACCATTTCGTTCAGGGGAAAAAAACATAGGGTTAAGGCTGGAGTTAGTACTCGCCTTACGCACCCCCTAATTCTGGGAACGAATTGGCCTGGGTTCTATAGGCTCGTGGGGAAAGCTATGGGGGTGCGTTCCCGTGCAGTGTGAGGTGTTGAGTGGGGACTCGGAGGAGGTGGGGCCTTTCGAGGGGGAGGGCGGGGAGGCTCGGGACGAAGCTTCCCCGTCCAAGCCTGTGCGCCCAGTGGAGGACTTCGCCCTCGAACAGTCCCGGGATGAAACCCTCCATCATGCTTTTGACCAGGTCGTAGGTATCGATGGTTCCCCACTGCACCCGAACGCACCACTCACTCCGCGATACGCAAACAGGGGAGGAAAACACCCAGTTGTTGGTGCCGAGCAGCCATCTGGAAATGATTTTCCAGGCGGCTCATCCCAACCCCATGCCCGGTCATCTAGGGTATGAAAAAACACTGAACCGGATCATGCCCCGATTTTATTGGCCGGGCATCCGCGCGTACGTGAATCGGTGGTGTGTGTCCTGCACCGAATGTCAGCTGGTTAACCCGCCGGCCACTGCAAAAGCGCCTTTGCGCCCGTCACCATTAATTGAGGTACCATTCGAAAGAATTGCCATGGACCTCATCGGGCCATTAGACCGGAGTGCACGGGGATATCGCTTTGTGTTAGTTCTCGTGGATTACGCAACACGATATCCCGAAGTAGTGCGTACTATCACGGCCAAGACTGTGGCGCAGGCACTGTTTCACGTTATCTCCCGAGGGTAAAGCAAGCTCTCTGTGGGGAGCCGCTCCTGTTTTTCCCTAACTTTGCTCTCCCGTTTGTCTTACAGACCGACGCCTCGAACAGCGGGCTGGGGGCCGTTGTGTCGACCGCCCCGTACTGTACATTAGCCGGAAGCTGGCTCAGCGGGAGGTGAACTACAGTACGGTGGAAAAAGAGTGCCTCACCATACGGTGGGCGGTCGGCGCCCTGCGTTATAATCTCCTGGGACGCTCTTTCACCCTCTGGTCGGACCATGCCCCGCTCCAGTGGCTCCACCACATGAAGGATGCCAATGCCCGGATCACTCGTTGGTATCTGGCGTTACAGCAGCCGTTTAACTTCAAGGTGATCCACAGGCCGGGTAACCAGATGGTTGTGGCTGACTTTCTCTCGCGTTCAGCGGGGGGGGGGGGGAGTCAGCTTGCGGCCGGTGGGCTCCCGGCCTGAGTCGGGCGGTGAGGGTATGTGGCAGTGGGGTGTGGTGGCTGTGTCGGCTGCTGGGGAGGAGATGGGAGTGGCTCAGCTGGAGGCCAGGCAGCTGGACGGAATCAGGTAATCAGTCGCACAATAAAAGCACGCCGATGACCTGGTTCTGCCTTGCAGTAGGCTGGGTTCATGTCGGAGAGAGACGGGACAGGACGGGACGAGACGGAGACGAGACGAGGCAGAGACGGAGACCGAGACGAGGCAGAGACGGAGACCGAGACGCCTTTAATAAACTGTTTTGCGCTCCCAAAGAACACTCCCTCTCTTCATTCTCCCGCTGTCGTTTCCCTGTGTGAGCGCGCCCGCTCACACTCACCTATTTAAATTACGTTGAGGTTTAAATGTCATTATTAAGAGCTTGGCCACTTTGAGTGACAGGTGGGTGCCATTACAGGTCACTAGCTGCTAGCTATCTGATCTGCTGCGGCACCTGGGATTGCCTCAAATCCAGCAACGATCCACCTCTTTGTCCATTTTTTGATCAGCCGGGAGTTAGGTGGAGTCGGCACTTCCAAGATGTTGCTCACTTTGAGCTTCACAACGGCTTCACAACAGCTCTTGAGAAACCTATGGGTGATGTCACAGAGACTACGTTCATGTTTTATACAGTCTATGGTTTAACACAGGAAATGATTGGTTAAGGGATACAGTACAACAATCTATTATTCTATTAACTTACCTTTACACTTCCGTTTTTGTATGGATTAAATAAGATAAGATAGAACTTTATTTATCCAGAGGGAAATTGTTGTGCAACAGTGGCAATAAACAGTAGGAGACAGTATAACAATTCTAAAATGAACAAATAGTGCAATAGATTTTACAAAATATATATATCTAAAAAAGATGTAAACATAAGATGAGGTGAGATGCGGTAAGGTGCAATATTCAACAAGGTGAGGTAAGGTGCGGTATTTAGCAATATAATATAAAGAATCAAAATTTACAGAAATTACAATAATTACAAAACCAAACTGAGATATAACATGTTAATAAGTGAAGTCAATTCCAATTGTTAGTGAATATAGCCCGGGGATTGGAGCTTATAGTGTGGAGGTTTGCCGTATAGGACCAATATGTTTTTAGGTGGAGATAGAGACCATACGACTTAGTACGTAATGACATAATGTTTTGTGCTCTCTGAAGGTCCCTCACCCAGTGCAGATGTCCAGCTGTGGCTCTCAAATCCACAAACACTCCAGGCAAAGAGACTCTCACTCACACACACACAGGGTACACTCTCATGTTGGCTTAATAATGAAACAAACAAACTGGGTGGTTACCGTGGTTACAGGTATAAAAGAAAGAGAGAGTGGGAGAGCGGGCTACAGAAGAATAGAGAGGGGGAGAAGTTGTTCAATGGCCAACTTGACAGATTAACTGACCCTGTGGAATGTCAACATCTCGTATATGAAGTCATCCGGATCAATTTTAGAGAGCAGGAACTTCTACAGTGAAAGAGAAAGCAGGAGGTGCACACAACACGGTTCTATTGTCACAGAGGTACGTTGAATTTTATGTTGACCCCTTTGATAGGCTGGAATGGTGTTTTGATGCATGTGGGCTCCCCTGACTTTTTTTCTTCATCCAGTCACATTTTCAGTTTGTCCAATACTTTGGTATATGACCTCTGTTGTACTTTGTGTGGAATGCTTATTATCAAATGTTCACATTATAAACTAAGATGATGAACATGGTGAACATTATACCAGCATAGCATCAGCATGTTAGCAAGCATACATTAGCATTTAGCTCAAAGCAACACTGTGCCTCCTAAATTCTGCCTCACAGAGCTGCTGTTTACTCTTAGGATGCCTTCAAAATCCCATACTTTTTACTTTTAGTAAGTACTGCAACTGCTTTTACAAAGTACGTACTTTGGCATTTAATATAATATTTCGTCATCACAAAACTAAACCTTTTTCTGGCATACTAGATAGTATGGTAGTATGAGTATTGAACTCACAATTACTCTTTTTAGTTCTTATTGTTGCATGATGTTTCAGATACTGTAAGATCTTTCAGAATCTTTCTGTGCAGAGCATTTGTTTCTGCACATGTCCAATTTGGGTAAGTGGCTGCTCTGTGTTGACAGGGTAACAAGTTAATGTTTTAACAAAATATTTAAAACCAGGATTTACAGTAGAAAATGTGTCAGTCACGCCCTTGAGGATGTACTGAAAACAAATTCTGCCTCAATCCTTCTTCTAGAAGTTGTGTCCTTTTTCTTTTTGTAAATTTTAGTTGTTTTTTTGGACTACGTTTTCTACGTTTTTAATTTAGCTCGTAGCCTGTATCATGACACATCATCACACTGAGGTAGAATATAATATACGAGTAATACATGTGCATATTCATTCTTTATCCCATTTTGTCTCACTTGAGCCACAATAGAATAATGCATTCACAAGCATGTACAAACAAGCAGTGTGTCCAGACTTTTGAGACTGGGGTGGGGAAAGTAGGGCACTGACTTATGTAGGGGGACATGAAGCATGAGCACACACGCACACACACACACATGTACTCCTACATTACCTCTAACCAGGTGTGGACTTCTGTTTCTTGGGCATTTTTAGAAAAACAAAATAGAATATGAAATGCACTTTTAACGTTGTTTACCATATTGTTACCGCAAATGTGCTTTTTAGGTTTTAGACATTGCAATGTCTACTGTCGGAGATAAAGAAGTCCAGTTCTTGGCCAGAAAAAGGACCTCTTCACCAACACTTTGTCTTCAGCATAATCAACTAGTTACTGAAGTCTCAAAACAGGTTAGAAAATAATTCACTGGAGACTAACGGATTCAATAGAGTTTTATCGTTCAAAAACGGGGAACAAAACCTGAGTCCGCCTCGAGAACAGACGAAAGAAATATTGTCTGATGCTCATTTTTATTACAAGAATCACACGATCCTGATTGGTGAAAAATGGGGAAGATTGCCCCCCCTTTCTTACAAACTTGCTCTTTCAGCACTTTTAAGTAGGTCACACGTGCTAAGATCTCACTCTCGTGGCCAGGTTGTTGCAGACTTTAGCATTATGGGATACCTGACCTGCTCGTAACCCTAGTGTTTTGATCCTGTCCATAGCTCTCTGGTGATAGGGCCTCATATGCTGCCTTTTGAAGTATGCACCCATGTCTCTTTTGAGCCTGGCTCCTGAAGTTTTTCCCTGACCACGGTACTTTAGGCATTTTTTAATTTTTTAAAACATGTTCATTTTCAAATAAGAGCATATTTTGAATTATGCGTTGATGACAATTTGTTGTGGTTGTCCAGGAATCCTCAGAGATCATATTGATGTCATAGAAAACAAAACAATGTTCTTACTTACTTTGCTTGTCCTTATTTTCTGTCTGTCCACATATCACTGTATCACATCACTTCCCTTTTAATGTCCTTCATCATCCTTAGTCTTTTCTACGGTTAGTGAGATGATGGCAATGCATGGAATCAACAAGAGAGGTGTATCCTCGATTGTTTCCACTTAGCTTCACACTTATTTCTCTTATGGTCATCTGTTAGGCTTTTTCTGAGCATTAATGTAAGTGAAAGCTGCTCGGAAAAGTTTGTACACCCAAACAAAGCAGACATTTTCAGACTTGCTTTGTGAAAGTTCTCATAGTGTTATGGTTCTACTAGGTTCCAGAAATGCTGTGAATGCTGTTGACTTTTAGATTTACATCATTTAGAGGTGTATAACCTCCATCTCCATCGCCACAGGATTGACACAGTCTTCTGTCCTGACATTTCCCCTCCACCTCCATCTCCATGAAGGGGTTGGCAATAAATGTCACACAGGGCTCAAGTGACTTGACAGGGCTGAAGTCACACAGGGCTCAGAGCACAACTCATTATGTGGATCCTTGAAGTTTAACAAACATGTTGAATCTATTTCCTTACTCACAAACAGCTGAGTTTTTAAAGTTCCCACGTGAACAATTTAAAAACAAAAAAATAAAAACTCTGAAAAAGGGCTGGAGAAGATAGCTAAAGATAGCTAGCGTAGAGGAAACATTGGAGATTCATCCATACATATTTGACTCATATGAGGAGTCTGTTATGCACCAAAATCGGCGACGAGCAAACATAACCGAATTGTAAGAGTAGCTAGCATCTTTCAGGTTTGTGTTGTTTGTTAGCTTGTTAATGTTTGTTAGCTTGTTAGCTTGTAGCTGGCAGTGGCTGACACTGCTAAGTGGTTGTGAAACATAGCCTACGATTATATTCAGTGGGATTTTTTTTGGTAGATATTAAAGGAAGCTCCAGGGACTGGTGACATGAGGAAACAGACAGCTCCTCAGTTCAACTCTTTGTAACTCTTTTTAACATTGTGGATATGTGTGCACCTTGGATATGAGAGAAGAAGAACACAAGAGGCTCTGTGGCTTAGTAGGTTAAAGTGCCTGTTTAGTAAACAGGAGATGAGCTCTGAATCCATGTTAAAAATGTCTAATAAGACTCTTGACTCGCCCTGAAGGCAACGTAACTGTGACCTTCTTACGATTAGCAATTCATATTATGTCAAACTTTGAGAGGTGGCAACATATCCCAGCTAATAGCTGTGTAACGGACAGTTGACATGACTAGGAAAGAAAGTTCTTCTTCCTGAACAGATGCATTATATGAGCGCAGCACTGGTTGAGGTTTTCTGCCCCGTAACTGTCAAAGTCTGTGTGCATTTTCTTTTCCATTAACCAGCATTTAATCCCTGCTATAGCCTAGCCGTGTTACTTTTAGTGTTTACTTCATGTCTGTCTTCTTCAATTCGGCCGATTTCTCTGTCGTCCAGCTCTTTGTGTCTTCTAACCTCTCTTGCTAACCTCTCTGCGCGGTTTTCTTGTTCTTGTTCTCTTGTTCTTTTCTTTACTGGGTTTGTTTTCTGATGGAGTAACAGAAACTATTATTCGCTTGTTACCTTGTTAACTTGTAGCTGGCAGTAGCTGGCACAACTAAGTGCTTGTGAAACCCAATAATATCTAGTTGTATTCTTTGGTAGATATTGAGGGAAGCTCCAGGTTTTGGTTTACATTCAAAAACTGCAACCTAATCATGTTTGCTGTCAAAACTGCTGTCAAGACAAGTTCGCTCTGGCGTTTGAGAATTAGACAGTGATTTGCTTTCGAATTAGTGACATACCTAATCTAGTTTGCACAGAGTGCATAGACATCTCCCCTTCAGCAGAGGACTGTGAAAACACCTCTCTAGAGAAAAACATTGCACTGATACAAGTCAGTGTAATAAAGGTCAGTCATTTTAGGGGACATAAACATAAGAAAGACATGTTTTTGGGTGGACATTTACATTTATGGTTAATAGCAACACGTTTACATCTAATCTTCCTAAGATCTCAACAGATCAAGGAGTTGAAATTGAAATGGCCACAACATGTAAGTATTATCATTGATCAGATTTTTGGTCATTCAAATCACACATTGAAAACCTTCTTTCCAAGCTGAAACATAAATTTGGTATTCTTTCAGAAACAAATCCTGTTTCTATGGAAAAATATTTCCGACAGTTAAAAAACAAATTCTAAATCCCAATGGAAAGTTATAATTATGAAATATTTTACACAACAGACGAACTAGCAGCTTTTTGCCGTGAGTTCTCCTATTTATCTTGACACGGAAATGGATTGTGAGTACATTGAGGACTACTTTAAACGTGTATTTACAACAGATGAAATATTTAATTTGCTTGCTGATTGACATGGGGTTGAACTAAGCAAACGCACCCTTGAAAGGATTTTAAGCAGGAAGCAGCTGTGGCATCGAAAGAATAAAACTAATGTGGCTGAGGTGGCAACCTTCATTGAACAGCAACTGTAAACATGTGGTCAGAGTCATGGTTACAGATGGATGCACCAAAAATGTATACAGGTATTAATATGATTGTGCCACCCTACCATGTTACAACTAGAAGATAAATCTCACAAATATAAAAAACATGGACGACTTGACGAAGGTAGTAATCACCAATGCCCAATATTTAATACATTCTGTCTGACTGAATATTGTTTGTCTTGTCTTGCATGTGGAAACCCTCCTCCCGTCTACAGTATCCAAAAACAATGTTTCAGGTTTATCTGTGAAATGTCAAAATGAAGCATTTCCTATAAAAACTACCTTCTCCTGTCCTTCCATTCGCTGTATGTCTTCCTCAGGCTCATGAGGAACATGTTGTGACCTTAAATAGTCACAAAGCTCATCCATCTTGTGACAGTTGAAAAAGCCTCTGTTTAATTAAATGAAAGCTTAAATGTAACCTTAAATTGTAGAAATCTAAACCATTGATTTTTAGAAAATCGTTTTTGTTTTTATTTCATTTTATTATATTTATTCAGCATGTTATTGATCTTTTAATTCTTAAAATAGGACTTTTGGTGATCTGTAGCCCTCTGATATGACACATCCAGTCCTTTAAAGTGGGGAAGTAGAAATGTTCACTCCTTTAGATTTTATTGTGAGGCAGCTTATTATCACTGAATGTAAAAACACCTGCAGTGACTGTAGTTTTTTATAACATGTTATTATAAAATGCTATTTCATTAGAAAGGAAAGGTTGTTAAATATGCCATGAGTATGTTTATTTAACTAATACAAAAACATTCATTGTACATTGATAAATCTAAATGTTGACTATTTTCAGACATGTTATAACATTCCCATGAGGCTTTTCCCCTTTCATGAACATAAGTTACCTATTAGCTATACTTAAGATGCGATTAAAAACAACCTGGTAAATGAGACGAGCACTCAATGATAAAAACAAATAATTTAAGACTATATTTAGTATAAAAAGGAAAAATGCAACATTTGTTCTAATTGGCCGCCTCTGAGAAACATGAAGCAACCCCACAGCAGTAGCCCTGCTTACACTGTAAGGCTATATGTAACACCTAACATTTACAAAAGTCACCTGTAATAGTTACCCTATTTAGGACTGCATGCCGTTTGCATGGTGGAGGTGATGAAGGACCTTTGAAGACAGCGCCACTGTCATCTGCATCTGACTAGTGCCTAAACAATCGGATACTGTATAGCATTGTGCTTTACTTTTATTACGGCTGTGGTAATCGCATACACCAGTGTTCTTTGTATGCTGCTGCTAAATGCCCATCTGTGTATGTATGCAGACTTTCACATTGGTTGGGGTTAATATATAAATCTTGGGCTGGTTCCTTCTTATCTGGTACATACATGTGTAAAAAAACAAATCCAATGAATATGGCCTGTGCTGCCACAATATTCTACAGATGATACAAGATTAGAGCAGAACTAGGATAAAAAGCTTTTAAATACGCTGCCCCTTTTCCCCGGAATAATGCACAGAAGGACCTTAACGTGTCAGAGCTGATTATTATGGGGGAGTTAAAGTCTATTTGAGTCCACTCGGATCGAGTAATTCTTGTTTGACTCATGGTCACGCTGTAACTTTAATCTCAATGAGGCTTATACTTGGTTAAATAAAGGATATGGATGAACTCTGTCATGTTTAAGCCTGCCATCTCTATAGTAAGGGTTCGGTTAAGGCTGGAAAACTGCTTTGTTAAGTTCAAAAAAAGATTGTGGTTTTGGTTAAAAGTTGACTCTTGGAATGAGAACACAGCCAGATCCTCTGTTGAACTCTTTGTAACTCTTTTTAACATTGTGGATATGAATGCAGCTTTGATATGAGAAAAGAAGAAAACAGAAGCGCTGGGGCTTAGTTGGTCAAAGTGCTTGAGATGCTGGGTTCAAATCCCAGCTGTGCCTTATTGTTTCAGAGATGATCTCTTAAATCACATTCAATCTTCTCTCTGAAGACTAAGCTAGTGCAGTACTTGTTCAGAATTGGCAGAATGCTTGGCCTGTGCCACATGCACCTGAAACCATAGCCAACAGTGATGTCACAGAGTCCTGGAGTACACCTGTACGTCTCTGCAGCATGGTGACAAGTTAAAGGGGCCCTGTCGCCAGGCAAAAGTGATCTTTACGTTCAGTGTTTCTCACCAAAACTCATTGTGTTGAACACTGAAGTTTAACAAATGTGTTGAATTCATTTCCTTCCTCAAAAAAGATTTGCAAAGCGGAGTTTTTGAGAGTTTTAAATTCAGTATTCTCTTAAATTATTAATTCCTTTTATAATAATGTTTAATAAAGTTTTATTAACCTGGAAATTCATGATATTTTTGGCAATGTTGGTAGTGGTGTGAAATAGGCGAAGAAACACAAGTGATTAGACAATCAGGGAAGGTTATCAACTTTATTAGATAAGAAACAAAGGCAAACAATAAAATGATTACCCAATATGTCTGTTGTCTGCAGATGACTTACTGGTTCAACCATACCACCGACAGCTTTTCTGACTGATTAATACACTTTTGGTTTCAAAGAAAGTTTGTGGTTGACAAAAGAAATTCTGAGAAGTAGAAGAATATGAAAGCTGCCATTTACAAAATTCACAGAAAGACTCTATGCCACCACTTCCAAATAACTTTGTATGACTGTCACCACAATGTGTTGGGGAGTGTGTGTAGGTGTGATTGGCAACTTTCAGTGCCTATGCATGGTGTTTGTGACGGAAACAGAAAACCCCTAATCTTCATGACATGACTATTGCTTATGATAAAAAATATCCCAACAGCTGCAATGAAGCTCTGGATCCTATACATAGTTTGGTAGGAGGATTGTGGACCGGAGGGAGATGGATTGATGTTTGTGGTAAGGTTGAAATGTATTGTTCCCCAGAGAAGGCAACAAAAGTTGCATCTACTGAACACACTATGTGACACAACATGAAAACTCCTCCAGTGGAACAGTAGAATTGCAAGGCCAGAGGGAGGTAAAGCTGCCTGGAAGGAAGAGGTTTCTTTTTTTCTCAAAAACTGCTGCAGGTTCATAAGAATAACGAGACTACAAACTCTTTTAGACAGCTGCCAGCGTACACCACAGGCTGCTAGTTTAATCTCATCCCACAGCTTAATAAAGCGGGTTGTATCATAAAATACAGGAAAGTGTTAGCCATAAACACAATTAATAGAGCAAGTTTTGCTAATGTTGTTTACTGTCCTAGATTGGATGTCAGACACATGTCAGCATTCTAACGTGCTCACAATAACAATGCTATCATGCTGATGTTTAGCATGTATAATGTTCACCATCTTGGTTTAGTATGTTAGCATGCTAACATTTGCAAATTAGCACTGAACCTAACGTCAGCCTACAGCTGAGGCTGATGGGAAACAACAGTTTTAGATTTACACAAATGTTGACCTGATGATATCACTAGATGATAGGTCAGGGAATCAATATTTTACAAGTTATCCTGAGGGCGACATGACTGTTTAAACACAATTTCATGGAAATCTATACTATACTTGTTAACGAAAACAAACATATCGAACTTACAGTGGTGCTAGAGGAAAGAGATAGGATTACCAAAGTGATTAGAACATATCATCTAGTAACCATGAATTCACCAACATTTCATCTCAATCCATCCAATAGTTGTTTAGGCCTTCTGTTTCATGCATGGCTGACAACCAGTGGCCATCTATAGAAGTGGAGTAACATGCTCAATATTTGGATCAGGCAAAGAGCCTGCTCATGTGTTTTACTGAGCCTGATATTGTTCCATTGTGACATGTTTGCTATGCTAACTATGCTGTTGCCATAATTTGAATGTTCTGTGTGATATTTTGAGGAAAAACAACATCCAGATGAAATAAGAAACCAGTGTACTGATTTATAGGTTCATGGCCCTATTTCTCATGAAATTTGCCACAATGTTAAGGGAACACCAACATTTCTGTCATGGATAGACTTAGCCTATCTGTACAATGAGACAGCAAGTACAGTAACTAAAAAGTTGTGCTTCCATAATTATTATGTCTTATTTTGCTATTACTTAAGAGATTACAGAGGGCATGTTCTGTATATGCATATACTTTGATCGTTCTGTCAGGAAAATAGTGCCCTGAGAGTTTGAGACGTTTAGTCAGTAGAGAAACTTCAGTTTGCTTCTTGTATTGTCATTGTGTTCTTCCTTATGTCTTGCTTTCCCCCTGTAGAACTCTTGTGGGTGACTCTCTCACTCATACTCACTGTCAGAGTGCTGTGCAGTACGTTGGGCCATATCACAACGTTTGGTTTTGATACTTTTTAGTTTAAGTCTTCATGCACCCAAAAAGTAATCAGACTTTTTTATATTTTAGTACCAAACCTACGAACACTAGTACTGATATAAAAAACAAGACTTAGTATCGGTGGTAGCAATACTTCAGGTTTTGATCTGCTTGGGTAGCGGAGGGTCACCACTTAAAGTCCCCGCACAAAATAAGTATAGAAAGTATTTTTCTGGACTGGTACCCGGTCAGAATTGATGATTTTATTCAGATTCATCTGCCTAAAGACACAGTTTCATTTAAAGTTTTTACTGTGCATACTGTACTTCACACTTCAGTCCTGTGACGAAAGGTGTTGAAATGATGAGGAGAGATGGTGAACTCTGTCTCTGCTCCTCCTTGATCTTTCTCTGGCCAGTCGCTGACTTCTGGTTGACAAACTTTCACTTCTTCCCAGTCGATGCAGTGAAAGGTTTTGGTTGATTTTAATTGCTTTTTTTTTTCTTCATGGTTGTTGTGTACCCCTCCGAGAACCATCACCTTACCGTGGTGGAGGGGTTTGGG